>WYDI02028605.1:0-12292 GCA_009867235.2 Psittacus erithacus
GGCTGAACAGCCCCAACTTTCTCAGCCTGTCTTCATACGGGAGGTGCTCCAGTCCCCTGATCATCCTCGTGGTCTTCTCTGGACTGTGATTGAAGGGGTGAGAAGCAGAAATCCACTGCCAACCTGAGTTTCAGCTGATGTGAATGCTGCCTTGGCAGTGTCAGTGTCCTATTAGCTTCACAGTTTGGAACCTTGCCCAAAAAACATAACAATACAGCTCTTCCCACACATATAGACACATATACTCATGCAGGAAGCAGGACATTAGCTGCACAGGGTGCAAAGCCCACCTTGATGAGCCCTGTCCCAGCACGGCTCTGATCAGAGAGCTGGTCAGTAAAACAGGGGATGGGTCAGGTCTCTGTGATAAACAAAGCTGTGTCCAAACACATTGAAATAATGGAGTGAACTTGTTTCTGCATGGCTTCTTGGCTCCAGAGGCTAGCATAAGCCTGCGATGGGTTTACATGCATTTTCTTTGCTATGTGCTGAACAGATGACTGAATGCTCTTCAGTGTGAGCAGTCCTGCGTGGGCACCCATCTCCAGGTCAGAAAGGCAGAAGAGGGAGCACAAATCTGCATCAGGAAATCATTAAAGAACTTAGTGTGGCAGAGACCTCTGGACATGGTTTCACTCAGCTGTGCTCAAAGCGGGACAAGTTAGGTTGTTCAGGGCCTCTTCTGGTTAAGTTGAGGACCTGGTCAGGTAACTTGTTCCATGATGTGACCACCCTCACTAGGAAGATTTCTTTTTCCTTGTGCCTATCTGGAATCTCTCTTGTTCCATCCTGTGCCCATTACGTCTTGTCCTTTTGCTGTGCATCCCTTACAGCTTTGCAAGGGATTTCAGGCAAGGAATAGAAGCCACCGAAACTGTGTTTTACTGCTTTTAGCAGGGAAAGTGAAACTCTCTGCAGCCCCCTGATTTATTTTATAGGGTCTGAAGTGGGTAAGGAAGTGGATGAGATGCTTTCACATCTCCTGCACAGCAGTGGCCAACTCTCACCATCCTGGCCATCAGAAATGATGAGGGAACGTCATTTCCTACTATGGTACTTGGTGGAGCCTTTCCAGCATTTGGCCTTTGGTAGTTAATGCAAACCCAGCCAAACAGAACAGCCTGCTCTCTGGGACTTAAAGTAGAGGAAGAGTAAGTGCTTTCACATGAGGCGATAAAATTGAAGTAGGATTTGTTAAATCATACAAATTATTGCTGGTCTACACTGTATATTTATCTACGGAATTGATTAAGCACTGAGTTTGATGAGTAAAGCTGATTAAAAAAGTACCAGAGCCACAATATATATTCTAGGAATAGTTTGTCTTTACAGCAGAAGCACATTTACTCAGCTCAAACCTGACTTTTTTTGTAGTGGTTGAAATACCTGGTGATTCCTTTGCTGTGTTCTGTACTCACTGACTGGTTTTGGTTTTCTCTTTTGTTTTTCACAGCCCCAGCAGAGAGCTCTCCATAAACATTTCCAGCCTCTAAAGCTGCTGTCCTGCCACTTGATATGAAAGCGAACTTTCCTTCATGAAAAATATCTAATAAATTGCACTGCCAGAAGGTGACCGTGGAGGACTGAAGATGAACTTGAAGTAAAATCAGCCCTCTCATGATGATGCATTCTGGGAAGACCTGGTTTGCTGTGGAGGAAAACTGTGGTGCATAATAGCCAGTGCTAATTTGTTGAAAATGGTCACTGACTGACCGTTAGCTGGAAAATCTCTTCCAGCTCTCATCACTGTGCATAACTTTTGAGTTCCCTTTAGGGGACTGTCTATGCCCTTCACTAGAAGTCCTGTTTTAGCATGGCAACTACTGGATTCTTTTATTATGTATGCAGATGGCATGATGTTTTAGGAAAAACTTACAGCAATTCTCCAATCTCAGTGGATATGTTCGTAATATTACACCCTGATAGGAATGTAAGCATCTTGTATATGTTAGTTTTGCAGTCAAATGATATTCTGTTAAACAATGTCAGCACTTCATATGTGCTTTCTGCACAGAACTAGCACAGTCCATATATATATAATGGTCTTTTCTAAACACACTGAGGATCCATTTCAGTATTTGTGCTGAGACTGCATCCAGACCGAAGCCCACTCCTAGCATCCCTTCACCAGTTCACAGTAGATTGTGTAGATAGATTTGCACGTGGCAGAGGTGTGACTTCTTTTATCGAGACCGAGAGAACAGCTGGCTCAGAGGCAGCCAAGAACAGGGTAGGTTGAATGAGCTGTAGGACACTGTGTCTGCTCTCCCTCTCATCCACCAAATATCAAAGGTTCTCATTTCCAGTGTGCCAATGTGTTTTCTTACTCAGCAAGGGAGAGAGCCTTTCTCAGAGACATGTGTGACCCTGGGTTTGGGCTACAATAAAGCCAGAATAAACTGGAAGAATTCAGCTTCTTTATGCTGGCCACCATTTATGTTTTGGGCAGGGCTGGGGAGCTGTAGTCCAAACCAAACTCTCTGAACAAGGTGAAGTGTAAGACTATACTTTTAAGGAGCAAGACACTCCCTGTGGAGAGGGCAGACTTCTTCATTAACTTTTTCCACTTTCTATCCAAACCAGTATTTTGGTAGGAACTGGAAATAAGCAAATGGTTCCAATAAGCCTTTCAATATACTGTAGCAGGCTCAAGACTGTTGCATTCAATCTGAACATTGTTTTTTGTTCAGTCTCTGAATGGCAGGCCTCATTACTGGTGGTATCACAGCTGGCTGTGGTACTGTTTCTTCCATGGGGACTCAGTGGAATTAGTGTGTGTCCCTCACATCAGGACCTTCTTGACACACTCTTTATAATTAACTGATGCCATCAGCATACTGAGGGGACTTACCCATTAGTTCCTTCTTTCTTTAAAATCAAAGGTAGCTTTTTTGTGTACTTGAAGACTGTCACTCTCTCCAGCCTGATAGTCAGGTACTATAGAGTGGCCATTAGCATATATGCCAAACTGTAGGTGAGATGCCATACTGGTGTGAAGACGCAGTGATGGAGAGAATGTGCAGCTACATCAAGACAAAGGGACCTTTTTATAGGAAGCTCCCGTGTTATAACTCTTACAAACTATTGTACAGTTCATTGCTAGAGAATGGAAGGTGGTGCCCGTTTGCCAAACAGATAAATATCTTTAGAGCTTAATTGTTTTCAGATGGATATGGGCTTAGGTTTCAGCTCTCCACCCATCTCACATTCAGCATGTTGGATGCTTCTGTAGTATTCAATCCAAAAGCAGATTATTTTTACTGATGACCAAGACTTTCAGAAGTCGCTAGTGATTTCTGGTGTTTGGGTCTTTCCATGGGCTCTCAACTGGAGCTCCCAAGAATTACAAAGCGGCGACCTTCTCCATTCTCTTTCTGAAAATCCTCATCCCCAATTTTAAATTAATTGGTGTAAAAATTTTCCTTAAGATGTAAGAATCTTTGCCAATGGCAACATTTGCACATTTAGAGCTTTTCATAGGGTTGCAGGTTGTAATCTGATACCAAGAGACCCGGCCGTGCACATGGCACAGGTCCACTGTAAGCTTCAGCAAGTTTTACAGCTCTTTCTGCTACAGGCTTTAAAAATGAGCCCTGGCAACTGTCATCCATGTCTTGTTGGTACAGTAATTTAAAAAGAAGGAGATGCCATATTTCTACAGTAGGGATTCTCTTATTTTACTACCTAGTGAAAAAATCTGGGACAATTTGAATGATAAGAGTTTATCAGAGAGTGTTGTCTTAAAAAGGTGTACAAGAAGAAGTTACATTAGGCAGAGAGCCACTAGAAGCATTTTTTGTATCAGTGTTAGTTTTAAACATCTTCCAGTATATGGGCATGAATTTAGATGTGTGCACTTCTCCTGTTAAAACAGTTTGTTTTAAAAGCTTCCCAGGGTTTTAGCTATGGTGACCTAGAAAAGCAGTGTTGTAGGCCCTGAGAAATGTGAAAATCAAGTCCAGACCCTTGTGTAGCCAGACTCCATGAGAAGTCTGCCTCTCGGACAAATCTCCCTTAAAGATGGTGTAGGTCTCCATCCTACAGCCAGCCGGTGCATGTGGATAGCTGCAAGCATAGTTCCCCTGAGCCCCGTGACACTTCTCACGTGTGTAGCTGTCTCCTGGAGCCATAAGGAAATAACTGTGCTTTTTGGCTTGTATTTGACTATTCATTGTGTTTGGATTTTTTAATCACTGTTATTCTCCCAAAGTAGGCCATGCTTCCTCAGGGATATTTATGGAATTGTTCTGCATCTCCTGAACAACTTATCCGGATCCCAGCGTATTCTGCTGAAAACTTTTTAATATAAATAAACATGTGGGAGAGATTTTTGTTCTCATGAATGGGGGCAGGTACTGTGTTCTCGGAAAGGCTATTGAGTGGAGACAATCAAATCTATTCCATTTTCTATGCCGAACACCTTATTAATAGCAGACACATCCGCTTTTGCTTGGGTCACAGGAACAGTTCAGGGGAAAGAATGCTTTATCTCTAGTCAATAAATCATTTATGTCGAGAGTGCCAAAGACCAAGTCAACATGAAAGGGAGTGAATAAGTTATTCCGGCAAAGGAAGTGAATTTAAATATGCTCAGAGCCATTAGTTCGATGAAAAAGAGTGGCAGACTAATGCTATTTTCATAAAACAGCAATTATCAGCTCTGTAGAGATAGATAAGTTCGCAAAGGCCAGTGCCGCCGTTACACTGATCACTATTTATTATCTCTGAAATGAAGCAGTACTGTGGGCAGGATGCTGTTCCCTAGGTGCAGACCTGCAGCCTTCCTCCTGTGCTCAGTACCTCTCCTGGCCACCACACTCTCCTGTTCCTTTGTGTTGAGAAAGGCTGCATCAGACCCTGCTAAAAACCACTAACAGAGACTCGGCCATCCCAAGTGCTTCAGACCATGAGAAGTCCTGCACTAGAAACCTGAAGGAATTGCTCATCCCAGTAAGCACACTGCAGCTGAGAGCATCCTTTGCGCTGTTTTGTTGCTAGAGTTTTTCCGTCTGCATGGCTTTCAGTGCCTGAACACCACCGTTTAGTCCGTTAAGGGAAATGCAGCCTTCTAGGAGGGGAGTTTGAAAAAGCTCCATAAGCTCTTTGGTTTTACCTGCCCAGCTGTGTGGCCATGCTTTACCGGTGCAAGCATCCCTCCCTCTCTGTTACTTAGGGCAAGTGTTGTCACTTGGTAGCAGTTGCAGCGTCGCTGAGGAAATCAAACCATTGAAAATGACAAGATTCTGGTTTTGTTTTGCCCTGAATTTTTGGCACACCCCAGGCCAGGCCCCAGCGGATTTATATTGGTGCCATCAAAGCCTCTGGAGATGTGTTGACTCATGCCAGCCGTGGAGCCAGGCCTGGGGTGGTATTTTGTGACTACTAAAACCATCCTCCCCTTACCCACCACAAAGCCATTCAGTTATTCAACACTGTGTCAGGCAAGCAAAAGAAAACCCAGCATCTTTCACATTGGTCCCATTTTCACAGTGAACATCTCTGCCATCAGGGTCTCCTTGAAGAGCCCTGGTATATATAGACTGTGGTCAATAAGATGTTAATTTAGAAAGAAAAAGTCCTCTCGTATAATTAAAATTGATGGGTGATGGGGGAATTGCTACCAGCATTACCTGCAGCCTCATACAGTAAAATTCAGGAGAGTTATCTGGAATGCAGAAAACCTCACCAACATAGCATATGGGTGATTAGGCAGGCTCATGAGGATAAATCAGCAAGTAAGAAAAGTAGAAGTTTAATGAGGAAAGCCAAAAAATGTATGGGAAGTCAGTGGCAAATAGGTTAGGGCTGGTTAGACCAAAGACTTTACATATATCCTAATAAATAGCACGGTAGCAAAGCTAAGCCTGATGCTAGACAGGCACAGCACAGTGATTACTCACAACACGTGCAAAACCCAACAAATAGTCTTGTATTGTATTTGAAAGCAGTAGAAGGAGGGAGTCAGACTGCAGAGTAAAATGTAATTCCTCCTACTCCATCAGTAAGTACAAGTAATATTAAGCAGTAACTATCCAAACATACATTTCACTTTGTAAATTAACTGAAACCCAAAGTGAAGGAAAACTTGCCTGGGTCTCCTCAGGACCAGAATGCATGGAAGAGGCTTCAAACGGCACAAAAACCCCCATAATAATTCAAAAGAATGGGTGATTTGAGCCAGAAAACTATAGGCTCATTAGCTTCCTATCAGTCTTAGGCAAAATCATGGCAAGGTTGATATGGCACAATCACTAAAGCAATTAAAAGATGATAAAACCCTCCAAATGATTTCTGTAGAAATGTATCATGGCAAATGAAGTTGCTATCACTTTTTGTTGTATCAAAGGCTTGTTGATAAAAGAAACTCTGCTGGCACACTGTACTTAGCCTCCTCTAGATCGTTTGATTCTGATAAGAAAATAAATAGCACAAGGCAAAATTAAAATCACCCATGTTAAGTGGATTAAAACTGATTAGAGGCTGGATCACAAAAAATAGCTGCAAATATGAAATTATCATCAGTGAGACTCTTTCTAATGAGCTCCTCCCAAGGTGTGCTCTATTTTCAATATTCCTCCCAGGGAAAGAGGAAATTGCTGTTGGCAACAGCCAGAGATGACAAAACCAGGGGTGTGGTAAATGATGACATGGAGCAGGTCAGTTGCAGAGAGTAACCTGGAGGACTACGGAGTCAGAAATCCAGGAGAGGTGGCAGCAAGTCTGGCTTTGGGGCATGGGGAGTGTGCCTGGAATAATATATTAGCTGTGAAGGTGTGATAAATAATCCACTCAGTATCAGCCCTAGAGCTGCTCTTGCCAGCTGGGATGTAGGACCTGGCATTAGTGATGCTGTCCCAGTTTGTTCGGTAGCTGCCTGCCTGTCAAAAAGGGTATTGACAACTTGGAAAGATTATTTTCAATAGCTCCCAGTGTCATTCAAGGGCAGGAAAACAGGTCTTATTATAGTGTCAGACTAATGAAGCTCAAGCTATTAATTTATCAGAGGCAATTTGAAGAGGTGACTTGATCTCATTCTGCAATCACAATCTTCTACCTGGGCAGGGAAGTGCTTTCTGAAGGAAGGTAGCTCTTCTATTTAGAAGAAAAGGGAATGATGTGCTCCACTGGTTGGAAACTGATTTCAGGCTAGAAATTAAGTGCAATTGCCCAACAGGGAGGATAATTACCTGTGGAGACAACTTACTTAGTTACCTGGCATGTTCCCCATCACAAAAAGTCTTTAAATGCATGCAGAGTATTTTTCTAAGTCAATAAGCTCTACCTCAAACTGAAATCCAGGCTGGGTGCAGCAGTTACTGGATGAAGTTATTAGGCGTGTGTTATGCAAGGATTAGTCTAGATCATCAGATGTAAACCTCTGAATTAAAAGTATGCTAAAGTTTCCAATAGTGCAGGAAGGCAGGGCAGCCTCTAGCCGTTTCTTCACACAAAATGGTCTCAATTTAAAAAGCTTGTACGAACAGAGTTGTACTTGATAGCATTTGGTATGAGCATCGGTAGGTCTATTCACAGCTGTAAGGTTCTTCTGCACTTAATTAGAGGAAGAGAGCTGGACAAGAAAGGACAACAAAAACCCTTGGACATGCAGAGAAAGTCTTGTCTTTCATTAATAATAGCCTGGAACAAAATGCTGCACTCAAATGATAGGGCCAAGTGCAGGTGTAGTCTGAGCAAGGAATAACAAGTGTGGGTTTGCTTGTTAAGTAAGGAGGTAGCACCTTGCTGGCAAGAAACACATTTTCCTGCCTTCGCCAACCAGCAGAGAAGCTGCAGTGCTGAGTGAGAGCTATGTTGTATGGCTGTGCAGCTGAACACCGTGCCCGAGTTCCTTGCTTCAAAGACAGCGAACTGTTCTTGTTCATGATGAGCCCCATGGGAGCAGGTTAATAAAGCCCTAGAAGCGAAATGACTTCAGTGGGGCTAGCCAGAGCAATGGCAGCTGCCCCCAGCAGTGGGGTTTTGCTAGCCTGGGCCCTATTACTGTTGGCTGGTTTCAGTGTTGTACCTTAGAAATAAGCAAAGGAGCGCTCGGCCTCTGATTCAGGTTTCACAAAACGAGTGTTGATGGATGTGAGGCAAAGTGTGAACCATCAGAGCCACCTTCTATCGTGCTTCATTGGGCAATGGGGAGCACGAACTAGGATGTATGATTTGAAGAGTAAACAGTTCACTCAAACAGGATAAACTATAAAGCAATACTTACTGCAGATTGGCATTGAATCGGCATCAAGAAGTTGAAACAAGAAGGGAGTTAGCTACAGCCATAGCTAAAAAAAGGTCTTTGGGGATTCTTGCTCTAATCCAGTGTGAAATCCTAAGAAAATTAGTTTGGGCTAGATTTATTGTTTAAAGAACATTGGTACATGCTTGCTGCCTGTCAAATAAATTCTGCAGTCTCTGGCTTCAGTATGTGATGGCTTATGAGTGTCCTCACACTGCTGAGACACCTTGCAGCTCTGGAGGAGAGCGATCCTCAATGGGCAGAACTGCAGTCAGCCTGCACCGCGAAGCAGCTGATCTTGGCGATGGCTATGTAACATCTATCCTACCGTAAAAGTAGGATTTCCAGTGCTGCTGTAACACAGCCAGGCTTAGTCTGAGAATGAGATTAAAAGCTTCTTTCTGCTTTTAATTCCAAATATATCTAAATACTTTTTCAGAGAAAAAAAAAAATCCTCTGTAGCTGTTGTTACATCTCTAATCATGTTACTTCTGTTAAGCCTTGAATTCATCTATTTAATGTCATAAGTCACTAAATTACATAGTGATACACAGGGGTTTTCCTTAAAGCAGGGAGATCGATACTGCAGCAAAACTGCACGTAAGCAATAAGAAGCTGTGCAGGGGAGAAAAAAACCCTCTCTCTGCCCCATCAGATGCTTAGGGGACTTGGTTGGTTGGCTTTGTTTGAGAGCATGGTTTTGCATCAAGAAAGTTTTACCAACTGACCCAGGGCCTGGTCTCAAGACCAGTCCAGATAAAGAAACATTTGGAGCCCTCTTACCGCTTCGTCTGCAGCCCTTAGATGCAGGAGGCTCCTTCTCTGCTCTTCTTCTGAGAGGTGGAAAAGATGTTAAGCAGCAGTACAGAAAGCACAGAGCCAGGAGCCTCCAGCCTATGCAGACCATCTCAGCATGAGTCCCAGGTCTCAGCCTTCTCCCGAGCCCAATGCCACTGACCAAGGGGAGGAATGGAGCCATGTTGGGCTGACCTGCAGGCGAGGCCAGTGTCCTGTGCTGTGCTGAGAGCTCTATTGAAGCCATTGCAAGAGACACAGACCTTGCAGAATCAGACCTTGTGTTTCAGGGTAGCAGCTGGGGTGCTGCGTCTGCTGGGCTTCCCCTGAAATACCAGCGAACTGCAGGAGGTGAGGCTCTGGCACAGGGAATGACCAGCATCACCCCAGAGGTTGTGTGCTCTGAGGGGAAGACTCCTTTACTTTGCACGGAGCTGCTGGATACTTGGTGAGCCTAAAAGGCATATTCTTAACTATCCCACAGTTATTACAGGATCTGGAAGTGGCAGGGATGTGCTTTGGGATGCGCTGGGTTTTGCTTTCAGTTTTTTTGTGAGGACTGCAGTAATCTGAACCTGCCTCTTATTTCTTTTTCACAAGTGGGAGTAAGATGGGAGTAATACCTGCCCGGCTCTGCACAGCATAAACCAGCAAAGGGGCTCTTCATGTGGGCTCCTCTATTTTGTGGAGGTGAATTTAAGGTTGTCTGAAGCTGACCTTGAGTAGAGGCGGTAACTGACAGCTGGAGTTACAGCCACACCTGAGCTGTCTCCAAAGGTTGCCCCAAAACCAGCAGCCGATGGACAGAACCAGATGCCAAGGCTGCGCCTGCACTTTGGCACCAGCAGCTGATGGTGGATGTGAGCTGCAAGGAGTAAGAGGGGCACTGGGATGATCCAGGTCCCGGGAACTGGGTGCCCTGATGCAGGAGAGCTGGATGCACAAAGGCTGAGTGTGAGCCCATGGCAATGCTATGTGGTCAAACAGCCTCCTGAAGTCAGCAAGTTCTGTCTGGTCTGGCTGCCTTTGGAGTCAGTTCTGGTTTGCATTCACTAGGGAAATACTTAAGCCAATGATCTCCTTTTAATGTTAACTTGGTGGAAAACCTAGGAAGCTTCCAGCAGTCTAATGGTGAAAAAGCGACATGCTCTCACTCCCAGTTTGTCTATGGCTGGACTTTTCCAATATGGAGCCAAATGAGGTGGCATAAGACAAAAGTGTGCCTTTTTGTTTGATGTACACTGCATTTCTCCAGGTATCCAAGGTGTTCGTCTGAACAGCAGTGCTTTACTCCCAAAACAGAAGTTACCATGCAGTCTGAGTTTCAGGGTACGAAGCAGCCATCACTGTTAATTCCACCTGACAGTTTTTATAGTTACTCTTGAATTGCTTCTGTTTTCAAAA
Organism: Psittacus erithacus; assembly: GCA_009867235.2. Classification (NCBI taxonomy): domain Eukaryota; kingdom Metazoa; phylum Chordata; class Aves; order Psittaciformes; family Psittacidae; genus Psittacus; species Psittacus erithacus. The sequence continues at coordinate 10,442 of WYDI02028605.1, forward strand.
CTCAACAAAACCCAAGCCCCGGCGGGAGGGCAGAATTCTTTTAACTGATGAAATTAAAATCAATGTCAAGATTTTGGTATCTTTGGGCATGATCTCTGGAAGCTTCGGGTATCTGCTTTATCATTTTGTATATTTGACAATTTTGTACTCCGCATTGTTTGACTTCATTTGTGCATGGCGATGTATTAAAACATGGAATTTTTATTATACAGCACAAGGATTTTGTTTGATTTAAATGAGGTTGGGGTTGGATACAGAGTACTTGAGGGGTGTACAGCAGTGGGTTGCTGTACGGGGTACAATTGCAATCATAGATGTAACACAAGGTGTTCATGGAGCAAAGAGCTCTGTTCTGCTGGCAGCATTTGGGTGTAATTCCAGAGTGACCTCAATGACTTTCCTTGGCTTACCCTGGATTTAGTGCACACTGCAAGGAAGAATTCTGCTTTCATTGCCAAGTGAAGTGCAAAGTCCTACACGTGGGTGGGAGCAATCCCAGGCACAGCTCCAGGTTGGGCAGAGAAGAGATTCAGAGCAGCCCTGCAAAGAAGGACTTGGGGGTGTTGGTCAAGGAGAAAATGAACATGAGCCAGCTTCAGTGTGCACTTGCAGCCCAGAAAGCCAACCGTATCCTGGGCTGCATCCAAAGGAGTGTGACCAGCAGGTCGAAGGAGGTGATCCTGCCCCTCTACTCTGCTCTTGTGAGACCTTACTTGGAGTATTGTGTGCAGTTCTGGTTTCCTCAACATAAAAAGGACATGGAACTGTTGGAACAAGTCCAGAGGAGGGCCATTGCAGGGGATTGTAACTGGATGATCTTAAAGTCCTTTCCAACCCAAACCAGTCTGTGATTCTCTGATTTCCCAAGACTTGGGGCGTGCCCTTGTAGGCAGAGAAGCACCCTCAAATCGGACCAAACCATGAAAGGAACAGGTACTTGACTGTTCATGGTGCATGGCATTTCACTGCCATCCCATCCCCACTTATTCTCAGCATTTGTGGCATGACAGTAATTTAAGTCAGTGGGTAAGGTAGTTCTTAGAAAGACCAATGCTGAAATTCCATCATGATATTGTGCTCTTCCATATATGTGGTTTTTTCTTTTCAGCCATAATTCTGAATGTTCTCATGTTTGTAAGGTAGAGGCTGATGACACGTTTTGGTCAAACACAAAATACTGGGCGTAATACAAAATAACAGAATAAAATTATATAGTGTGCACTATAGCTGACGAAGTCAAGAGAAATTGTCATCTGAACAAAAAATATCATGGTTTTTACTGTAACATCTCGGGCTGGGGCTGCAATTTACTAAATTCTGTTTATATCTTTTAAAAGCTTTCTACTCCATAAACTTTTGTCACTGGGAAGAATAAGTTAGCACAGATAAAGCTCTGGGTTTGTACAGATCTGTGCATGCTACATCTTAGGCTGAAAGAAAACAGAACAACCATATACGTAAAGAGAACAGTTTCTATGTCACATACCCTTTTCACCATTGGGTCTCTGTACAGTAGCACCATATTATTGCTACTCTGGGAGCTGCCAGTTAAGATTATTCCCATTATTAACAATACGCCACCTAAATCAGATCTGCTTTATAATGAAACTGTACCTACCACGATAATGAAATACTCCTCCCTGGAAACAGAAATTAGCTACTGATGCTGTGGAACAAGGAGTTTCCTTGCATGCTCGGATGGGTTTTGCATCACAAATGTAACCCATGGGGCTGCAGTTTCTTACAGAATCATGGAATCATAGAATAGTTTGGATTGGAAAGGACCTTAAGACCATCAGGTTCCAACCCCCCTGCCATGGGCAGGGACACCTCACACTAAACCATGTCACC
>WYDI02028607.1:0-75857 GCA_009867235.2 Psittacus erithacus
TATCAGTACTGTTCCCAGGCTGAAAGTCAAAAACACAGCACTGCACCAGCTACTAAGAAGGAGAAAAATGACTGCTACTGCAGAACCAGGACAATCTCATATTTCAAATGAACCATAATAATTTCCATTGTTTAAAATTCTTAGTGAATTTATTGGTTTGGTGTAAGTCTCACAGAAGCTACAGTGTGTTTTATTACACTAATGCTACTGCTTTTATAAGCCAAGATTACAGTCTCATTGAAACTATATTCTAGGTTAGTCAGACAAGGTCTGTTTCATAAACTTGATAGGCACTTTTAATTATTTTCCTGTTAGTCCTTATTAATTGAATCTTGTATTGGCTTCTCCATTATTTTATTTGGGCCGTGAGTATTTTCATTACCTAGGTCATTTAATTTATCATTTTCCAGTACTAGCACAGCCTTAGCTCTTTTAGTGTAACTTCCTTCAGTGTAACAAAGGTCCTTGAAAATTTGCATTACACAGATATTTTGAAAATAATCAATCAAATTGCCTTCGTACCATCCACCCACAAGTCAGCTGTAAAAATTGATATTCTTTGTTGGATCAAGGAGTCTACTTTGCTCTAGAGTTGGAACCAACTTCAAAAAAAGTGAATAAATCAAGTCACCTTGAACAAAAGGTTTGCAAGTGCAAACATCCCCAGAATCCACATTGCTAAAACAACCAGGAAACAAGCTTGTGTGGGCACCCTCTATATAAGACAGTAGATGCTCAGACGTAGTTCAGGGCTCCAGGATTGTCCTCAATGTGTATAGAGATAGTATGGGTCAGGCTGTGCCAGGGTGAGCTTCCTCCAACCCACACATCTGCCATTACTGTCCTGAAGGGCTAAAACCTTGCTCTTCCACACTCCATGCCACACTGCCATGTGTACAGCGCACACCCATGCTGTGAAAGTACTGCTTTGCAAGGCCGTGACACTCCCAGCACTACAGACAAATCTGAAGTAATCCTGCTCCCCATACACACACCACAAAGTAATTATGTCGCAGTGTCAGAGGGGCTCCACAAGGTCCCTAGAAGCTCTGTGAGGCCAGACCATGCCATGCAGGTCCCTGTCATGTTTATATGTACTAGTAGAGGTGACAGCTACTGTGGCAGTAAATGAAGTTTTGAGAAGGCAAGTTCTTTGGAAGCAATGTCCCAAATCACATAGGAGATAATACGTCAATGTACTGGACTACCATTTTATCCTAGGAACCTCCAGAAACTGAGGGAGTCCCCAGACCAGGACTATACAACACACTCGTGTGAAACAAGGCCTGATGTAAGTATCAGGTTTTAAAAGATGTTTCTGAATGATGACTGAATTTAACAGCCTTTTATGATACATTGCCCTAGCTTAATCTGCAGATGACAAAGGCATTGATTAAGTGTCATAAAACCAATAAAAAAAAAATCGCACCTGCTTGCCAAGCCAGGTGTAAAAATGCAACATCATCCAGAACTGAGGCTTTAATGTTGGAATCAGCTTTAGGAAAACCCCTGTATCACAATCATAAAAATAAATATAAGAGCTTTACTTAAGGAAATATACAGGATTGCTGCAGTGTCTACTGTAAGCTGCTTTCTCCAACTACAGGTACCATTTTCATATGCAGGATACAGCTGTTCTGTCCTCCTACCAGTCTTTCCTCTGAGCCCCACTGAGCTGGAGGGATGTCTAGAACCATGAGTTCTTCTAATGGTGGAATAAGCAGGTGCGACTTCTCATCACCTTCATCTTTATCGTCAGGTCCATATATCTGCATGGAAGATATGCTGTAATCAGATACTGGTTACTTTCCTCCTTAAGAAGTTACTGGTGATAGTCTATGGAGATTCTGTTCAGAAGTGAGGCTTGATTTTCTTCATCCCTAAAACTTGCTTCTCAAAAAGGAGAAAAGTAACTTTACAAAAGCAATTTGTAAAGTCAAATGAAATGTCAGCTATACCTCGTTGAAATATTAACATCTTTGCTTCCTGCTTGATCTAAAAGAAACTCCATTTTCTTAATTTAATACCAGGAGTAGAACAGTTGATCCAATTGGCTTGTTGCTGTATGGAGGAAAAAATAATTTTTCATGGTAATTCAGTGGCTGGATCTTTCTGTTTTTCAGTGGTAAAAACATTTGAAAACATGGAATTCTCCTTATAGTGAGACATCGACTTAGATCACAAAGTTTGAACCTGTGTAAAATATTCCCCAAATTGAGGGTCCGGGTGATTAATACTGGCAGTTGGTTATATCCTCCTAGGAAAATTGGAATTTAAGGTGCTGTAAACATGGATTTCATGTAGCAGCCATAGTATTTGGATCCATTCCTTAATTCATTAAAGGCTTGGTGATGAGAAAGGGAGAGAATTATCTAGGTGTCAGACTTCAGGTTTGCCTACATTAGTTTGTCTTCAGTTCAACCTGTCTAAAACATTTTCTCAAGTTGCAGATGTGACCTGCCCAGTCTTCTTGCATTTAAGACAATTGCAAGGCAACTTCCCTCTCTCAAAATACTTTCTGTGCAGATAGAGGATAGCTGGGCTGGAACTTGCTTTTTCCTAGGCTGTTTTCCCAGACTTACCTCAAATCCTCTCTTTTCAACAGCAGCCAGTGATTGGCCTGTTTTATCTAATCTGATCTATCTCAGCTTTTATGCCACACCCATCGCCGTGGTGCTTGAATGTCCCAACAGCCTGCCTTTGTTGCCTTTCTTGCCCCATGAGTCCCACTCCTTCAGTCAAGAAAACCCTGGAATGGCCATCAGATAAGACCAACAAATCCGGCTTTGCCTGATAATTCCAATGTAATCAGCCTGTCCTGCGGCTTAATGGAGAAAAATACCTTCCGAGCTGGGTCCAGGGAAAAAAAGCAACAGTCTTTGTGTCCTCCATCTCCTTTGGACAAGTTCTCATGTGGCTTGCCTACCCCTGGAGACTGAGGCAGCAAGTGGGCTGTGAGACCTGCTGCTGTGGCATACTTCTCCATCTTGTCATAAATTTGCTATCATACAAGTTTGCTGCTGGACATCCTGAAACTTCCCCCGGCAGCAAGGGCTAGTGTTGACCAAGCATGTGAGCTTGTCTCCCTCTCGTGGTTGGCCAGATATGGGCTTACTTTGGGGTCATTTCACTTGCTTTAGGGATCAGGGCTGGGCCAGCTGCTCCAGAGAGGGTACAGCTGCATCCAGTTGGATCTGTGATGGACTAGGTAAAGATAGTGGCTGGCTTTCTTACTGGGTGGCACTGGAGCTCATGAGGACTTGAGGTGCTTGAATACATGTAGTTATGACTATGAAATGCTTTAATTCAGTGTAGGCATGACTTCTCAAATGACCATTTACAGAAAGATTGAGGCTTCTAAGTTTCTGCCTGGAAGTGGCTTCTGGTTAGAAGTGGGCCATCTGTTGGGTGGCTATTCTGACAAATGCCTACCAAGCATGTCACTCAGAAAAGGATCACACTTGACAAACGTCTTAATCTGGCAGCCCCAGAATCACGGGAATCGTTGCATACATGCTACTAAGAGCATGAGCATGTTTCCACCTGGGAAACCCCTTGTACTTTTGGAGCTGAAGGTCTACATTATATGTAATATTTGAAAAAATCCACACAAACATTTCTGGGAGTCAAAGGCAAAAGCTGAGGTGACAGCCCTCTATTTTTGAGGTAATTTTGTCATGGAATAAGCCAAGACACTCTCTAATCTTACAAGAGGGAAAATGTCTGGCAAACTTCTACAGCTGATCTCCTCTTTCTTTTATTACACCCTGCAGCATACATAAATGACTGGGAAAGTAAGGCACCCAGCAGTTCCTGCATGGAAAGGGTAATATCACTACCTGCTAATTTAAAGGCAAATCACTGTTATCAAGAGTATACTTCAGACAGCTTAAAATATTCTGATTTCACTGAATGAATGCAGGAAGAGTTGTACGGACTATCCAGTCTGTTATAGGGCTGTCAGAACTGAGGTTTATGATGGGCATAGAGCCATCTTTCTGTATTCAGATCTGATTGTCCATTAAAAATGCAATTGTGGAAGAAGAAATCCAGGACAAGATGCTGTAGAAAACAATTAAATTTGTTTAATTAATTGTGATTTCGCCAATTGTTATTTCCGAGAGGGGACCTTGTAACTGTGGGTCCTCAAGAATAAAAAGTAACAGATGCACACTGGATCAGAAGCATTAATGTTCAATTTATTGCACAGAAGAATTTTCCTCTGCTGCGAGGTGTCTCTTAAAGTCTGAGAGCTTCTTGCTTTGTTAGATGTATTCTCCTGTAAACACTTTGTTGCTGCTATTACATTTTCCCATGCTGAAAGTCTATCGCAAAGACTTTTTTTATGAGGCATTGGCAGATGGCAATTAGCACCCTTCATATTCTTTCCCCATAACTTCAGCAGTTTTTTGCCTGCATCCACTTAACAGCTCCAGGCATGCCAAATCGCACGCTTTTAGAGGACTTGTTGCTCGTAGCAGATCTTTGATTCTAAATGCCTAAGTAGCGTCTGAACTATATTTAGAGCAAGTACACGCCTGCCTATTCATGGTCTTTTGTGTGTAGCCTGGACAGCTCGATGCCAGCATGCAGCATAATCAGCTTCTTTAGCATCGAAATTCCACAGCACTTCAGAGAGGAAGGGGGGGTGGAGAAGGGTGGTGGGCAAGGAAACAAGGATAGTAATTAAATATGACTTAGGAAAAAAAATCCCTGAATAGCAAATTAGCCTTGCTGTTTTACTAATGCTATTGCTGTCTTTATAAAGTCACAGACATGTAATTATTGCACACTCATAACTCCCATAGACTTTCTAGAGAGTTGTACCATATTGAGTGAGGCTGTGAGCGTCAAGAAGTTGTCCTCCTTTCCATGGACTGCTAAGGAAAATGAAACCTAACTACAGTTCCTGCTTAAATGGATTTCCACTACCTTATGAGACAGAGACCTCTTTAAAAATTTTGGGTAGTTGTCTTACATCCCTCCACTGAAAAGACATCTGGAGTTGTAACTGTAGGCCAAGCTGTAGGCTGTTGCTGCAGGCCAAGCCTACAGCAGATGTAAAATGATATTTAGGTTCTTGGAGTTAAGTTTAACCACAAAAAGTCTGATTGTTACACTTATTTATATCAGAACCCATTGGTGTGCCAAAACGTGTAGGTAAAGCCTGAAGAGTTGGGGCTTGAGTGATCACCTGGGGCAAAATATTTTCAACTTAGTAATTTGACTTTGGCACTCACTGGCTTTTGTGTAAATGCTCAAAATTTATGAATTCCAAAAATCTAATTTTCTAAGTCAATTTTGTAGGTACTTAGTTCTGCAGCATTAGTGCAAGATGTCTCTCCTATGAGACAGACACATTCATCTGATCAAATTCATTTGATCATGCAGTAGTAAATAAAGTTATGATCTAATCTACCTGCTTATTCACTTAGATGAAAATAAGTAAATTTGGGTTTATGACTGATCATGCCACTAGCTTTTGTCTCACTTGTGAGAATGTCTCCATTAAACTTCTAACTTGACACCTCTTCAAAGAGAGACAATCCGTAAGTATTTTCATCAGTAGACCTCTTTAATAACTGCATCTTCCACTTGAACTTACATTATAGTGCAAAAGCAACAAAATACAAGACAAGCCTTTTTATAATATGTCATTTGCTACTGAAAAAGAAAAAAAAAGAATAGAAGCAAGAAGGGTACCCACTCTAGTTTGTCATTGTAAAAATTTTTCTGCTAGTCTCATTTAACTGGTCAAAGTGAAAAGTTGAATCTACTCAGCTGTTCAAAGTGGGTGTCTAGAGAAATGGCTTGTTCATCCACTGATATCCAGATGCAGAGTAGGGGCCTGTCTTGTAAAAGCATGCAAATGAAAAAACAATTGAAACGTGCATACAGTTCCTAGTAAACTGCACTACTGAATAAGATTTTACTTTTTCTAAATGTATTTGCAGTTGATTTGCTTTGAGAACAAGCATGAACATTCCTTTACCTATGCACCATTGCTTTTCTTTGAGCGAAGGGTGATACTTTTTGCATATTATTGGTTCTTATTGTTCCATTAAAATGGCTCCGTACTTCCACTGTTTTAGTGGTATCCCTGCTGCTATAGATGCAAACTGTGTTTGACCTCTTCCAGTGCAGTGGATTGTAGGTACCAGCACATGCCAGAAACACAAGGCGGTATGCCTTCAGCTGTAACAGATAGCTGAAGATTTTAATTCCCTGTGAACAAATGTGTGGGGTTCTCCAGCAGAAGGGAATGGGGTGGAAAACAACTTGAGCTTGCACTTTATACTAGAGCCATCTCACTATTTATCCAGTAGTTGTCACATTTACTTCATTGAAAATTGAAGCTCTGGGAATTAAAGAGGGAGGATTTCTGTCTAGACCTTACTGTTGACAGCCTCTGTGGGACACATCCAACATCCTAGGGAAGGAGGTCACTTTCTTGAGTGCAGATGGACTAAGGCTGTAACATCTCCTGCTGGCCACATGTAATTTCCCTTCTGGTCCTGCTTTGCTTGAGAGGAGTTCAATTCCTGTCTTCTCTGGGTTCCTGTGATAATATAATCTTGTTTGGAAGAGATAAGTATAGCCATTTCACCATTAAAATCGACTGTGTACGATTTTTGTTTTGTCTGAGTCAGAAAATTGGACATGATTTCTGCGATGTGCTTTGGGAATGGTAGGCTATTGACTAATTCTCTGTCATACAGATTGCATTTGAAAACAAGACAGGTCTGTAATTCTTTTCTTGATTGACATTTCTGAACCAAATAAATGAGTTTTATTTGTGGTTTTTGGGATGAACTGTTAGTAGAAAATGTTCTTGTGTCTTCCCCAGGAAAAGAACTAGAAATCCACAGCTATTAGGACAGCAATCACAGTGTTTTTATTTAAGTGGCATATGGCTCAAGATAAAGAAGTGAATTTGTAGCCTGAAAATGATGAAGTTTATGGCTCAGTCCCATTAAGCATAATCAAGAACAAATGATGAACTCCTCACCTTGATTTGAATGCAGAAGGTATTCTTAGCACTGCATGAAACTATCCATCTGATGCTAACCAGGAGGATGATACAACACCAGCAATGGCTAGCGCAAGAAACAAAGATCTTGTTAGATTTCTATGTCAGCTGAGGACTGCAACATCAGTGGATGCTTTATGTATGTATGGTGGGGTATTTTTCCTATAAAGTGTAAGTGATGGAGGTTGGAGTTATACTGCATAGATACTTGAACAAGCTCTAAACATTGCATCCTCTTGAATTTTGCCTTAGCATTAAGTCTATTAACTGTTGTTCTGTAGCAGAGTTGCAGTTGTATCAAAGCTTGAAGTTAGACTTTACAGAAGAGGAAGGTGTTTTTATTATAAAGCAAGCAGATTTTACTTGCTCACACTCCTATATTTATATATTCACAAGTTTTTTGAGCTCTTCAGGAAATTAGTGAATAGGAACTTTCATCTCTCCACCCTTTCGTACTTCTCTGAATCATTAAGGTTTACTCACTGTCTTTCGTCTGTGTCTGGGTGTCTGAAACCTTCAACCTTGTTCCTCATCAGCACCTCTTAACTTCTGTCCCTCTTTTTAGGCAGTCCATTGTTTTCCCTACCTGGGTCTCCTCCGAAGCTGCACATGGATGTGCTGTGATTTTGATGACCTGCAGAACTGGGTGCCAGCAAAACCTTCTGTCGCTCCTTCTGTTGCTTTCCCACCTCACCATTCCCATCCACAGGCCAACCTTAACACTTCTGTTCCAATTCTCAGTGCTTCTGTGCTTGTTTTGAGTTTGTTTTTTTTCATCTGCAGTTAAAAATTTCACATTATTTTCTTTGGTAGAGTGATACTTTTATGAAATAACGATGAATTTCTCAACTGTTTGTAGTATTTCCTTAACATCTATGCTAATAACTTGGACCTCCAAATGAACTGTATCATAAGAGGGAATGTCCTAGTCCTGATAAAAGCAGTCATAGAGGGTGACCGGACCTTCACAGCAGCAGCTTCAGTGTTCATCCTTCTGCAATCTGACAGGAAGTCATTTGAATCGAGCCAGATTTGGAGATCCAAATCTGAGGACCTGTTGACTGAATCGACTTTGTCACCCAGGATAATAACGCTCCCTGGCATCCTTGATAGTTCATCAATAGGTAGGTGATAACTGAGGTAGTGAAGTTGACAGTGCAGTGCTTCAGGAGCACACTTTTTATGCCCTGGGCATCCTCAGGGCCGACGGAAATGCAAAACAGGCACCCTTAAATAAAGCTGAGCTCAGAAGGGGAAGCCTCCAGTATCTGAAATCAAATGCAAGTAACAAAATATTTCTTGAACCCACTCAGCTCAGGTGGCACCAGATACCCATCTGGAAGTAGCCAAGCAAGCAAAGGACCAGCTGTGTCATCTGCCTACAGCAGGGCTATAGTAAGGCTTTTTGGAGTAGGAGGAGGGGAGGTTCATCCATTATTAAAGCATAGATAATAGAAACTTTATGCCCCACTGATCTTGCATTAGACAACATGAACTAAAAGATGAGGTCTCTGCTAATTCAGTGCCTGGTACTCTTGAGACTGGCTCCCATGTGAGGGGGAAGCAGGCAGCACTTGCCTGTCTCACTCTGCCAGATCCCAACCACCTGAGAGGTGGAATAATAAAGCTGTTAGCAAGGAGAAGACGCAAGGAGGAAAAGTATCTACACAAGCCAGGCCATGGCCACAGGACGCAAAGTCAGGCAAAATGCAATGATCTCTACCCATGCCAGATCAAGTGCTTAATGTAAAACACATCTCAGACTCTCTTCTTTGCAGGCACTCTAACAGCAGCACTGTTCTCAGAAAGAAAGTGTCCCACGGGCAAGCTTCATCCTTCCCAGAGGGCTGGAAAAAGACGGATGTGTTTACATTCATTTCTTGAGAAGGTAGTGCCATGGGCTATTCTCAATCAATAAGAGCGAGCTGGAAAAACCCATAGTTAGCATCTCTCTCTGGTGCCCCTGTAACTTGATATGATATGGGCCTTTTTCCTATTAAAGTGTAGGCTTTGAGAAACTGTACCCTATGTATGGCTACAAACAAGCAGAGGAAAAAATGCTCACCCTAATGGGCTAGCACTCCATGTCCAGTGCAGATATATGATGTCTGCTAACATCCCCTCCTTCCAAATAGAATGTTCAAGCCTCCCTGCCTTGAAATTTCTCAAAACTAACAAAATGTCCATTTGGAACACACTGTAATCGTGCTTACAATTCAGGGATGGTTTTTCTGACCATTTTATTCAATGAAAGACCAACATGTTTTCTCACAGTGAACCTTTCCATTCTGTCCAGAACTAGATTTGTGTCAGTAATCTGTGATTTTGGCTAAGGTCCCAAACCACTGAAAATGCAAGTCCTTAGCAGCTGACTCTTTATGGTAGTTTTGGATTCCAGGAGCTTAAATAATGAAGTCCATATTTTTTTCTTCACTAGGAAAAATAAAACCATCTGAGTGGTATTTAAAATAAATGGAGAACTTCATCTACTGTAAAATTTGAAATGTGCTTCACTTATTTTGAATATTTTCAGATATGCTGGTTCCAATTATTCAAGAAAATATGAGCCTGATATTCAGATATCAATATTATTCACATATTTTTAGTTTCAACTTTTCATTGAAAGCCATAGTAAGACAATTAGAAGAAAGCATCTACTTGTTTTTATTTCTTATTTACAGCTCTCTTCTAAATGACACAAGCCAAGCTTTGAGGGAGGTTTTACTGAAGTGTTGCAGTAAGAGACATTAATTGTACCCAGTGTATATCCCATTAGAAGCAACTACTATTTGAAGCATTTCAGGATGTAGGAACAGATCTCTCCCATGTGATTAGACACAGAAAGCCTCCCTTGTTCTCTTGGAGCCATGTAAAATGGACTCCCACTGTTGTCAGAGCATTCCCGAGTGTGCACTTTTGCTTCTCAGGGAAGCGTAATGCTGGAGTGCAGGCGTCCAGGGACGTTTCTTTGATTTCAGGAGAAGTAGAACTAAGCCCTGTTGCCCCAGTGACTTCTTCCTCCTCTCGTTCTGTATCTCTCTAAAGTTCTGACATATATAGTATTTTGAATAATCAGCCTAATTTAAAGCTTCTTTTCCACCCCACTCTCCCAAAAGCCCTGTACTTACAGTGACTGTGTGACTATTGCTCTCTTCCAGAATGCGTTTCTAGGTACTTCTTAGAGCTTTCATTCATCCAAACTTCTACTAATGCATTAAATGATGTGGCCACAGCCACGATGTTCTCTTCCTTTCAGCCTTTCCCCAGTGGCAGAGCTGCTTGGGTGGAGAAGGGATTTGCTTTCGGGTTAGAGAGGAAAGGGGGACTAGATTAGAGAGGAAAGGGGGACTGGGAAAGTTTTATCTTTGTCTTTCCTTTCCTTTTGTTAATATTTATTTGTAATGAGTGAATTTTGAGAAATCAAAGAAGTGAAAAGGGGTAAGTTTAATGCTGATTCTTAGTACCTGCTAAAGTTTATCCTCCAATGTTAGATCGCCTCTCCTAAAAGTCTGTCACCTGCATAGTCTGTAGTTTCCTTCAGGAAATAGACAGGGCAACACGGAGAGGTGCAGTTCTGCATCTGCACCAGGCTTGTTACTCTCTCACACTTGGCCAGAGCCTTGAAAATGATGTCAGGTTTGATTAGATATTTTATGGCATGTGACTTTACGTGCCAGCTGGCAGGTTTGGTTGCTCTTTTAGTCAGTGTTGGTAAAAGAGTGTACTATAGCATGGTGTAAGCTGTGGTTTCCAACAGGTCAGGGGGTCCATGATCAGCTGTAATACATGGCTGTACTTTGTGGGTTAGGTGACAAAGGTGTGTTACTCACTCTACTGGTAAATGCTGTCTGAAGACAATGGAGTCAACACAGACTCTGAAAACCTCCTGAATTACCAGCTGGCTCAGTCAGCCATGCTCAGATAGTGACAGAGGGACCAGCCCATCCACCTGCCCCCAGCAGGGTGGAAGCATTCTGTGGCCTTGCACCATCAGCAGAAAATGCTATTGCCTGGCTCCCTATGGTGTATAATGAGTTGCCTGCCGTTGGTGAACCCTTCCACCATCTTCAGGGGTCAGCTGCAAGTGGTGACAGTGGGGAGTGTGCTTGACTTCATGTCTCTGGGGAATGTTATGATGATAATGTTCAACTTCCATAATTGGTTTTGTGTTCTGTAGATTATTTCCGAAGGAAACAAAAAGGGAAGAAAGTATTTAACACAAAATAAAGGTTAGTCTGAACATGTGGAGAACTCAAAATATCAAGGGGAGAAACAGGCTTTGTCAAGGTTATCTGTGGCTTGGTGCAGAATCAGAGGCATTAGCAATGGTAACAACCTTGTTCAGTCTCTGTTTCCAATTCCCCCTCCAATGGAAGAGCAACATGCTTTCTCTAATTCCATCCTTTACCTCTGCATTTGGCAATTGGCTGATGTCAAGCAGATAAAAACACAGCAGAATACCTCATCTTTACCTTCTAGACAAAAGGCCATGATGCCTTCGGAGTCCACGCTGCAGGTATTCACCTCCAGGCAGTGTGTGCTGCCCACAGCTTCTCTCACCAGCTCTCTAAGCACAGAGCCAGGAAGAGGAGGCATTCATCACTGCCAGGCAAGAAGCCTGTCTTCAGTGCCTATCGTCAACAATTCCCTTCACTCAGCCTGCAGTTCAGCTATCACATTTTTGTTTGTGCACGTAAGGGGAAAAAAACCCGAAACAAATTAAGTAGATTCTCTTTCCCCAGATAGAATGATGATTAACTAAGACCAGTAATTGTAAAGCAGGTGTATACATCAGAGATGATACTAGAGTACAGATAAGCTGCCAGTGTTGCAGGTTTGTCCATATTTTTACTATTTTTCATGTGATTAAGTAAGGATAGGCTCTTTTCCATATGCAAGAAATTTCTTTTTATAAACTGGTGAAGTTTTTCCACAGACTGAAGGCCAATTCTGATCTCACTTACACCTGTATAAACCTGGACTAACTCCACTGGAGACTCTCCATCTAATATAATCTGCCTATTTTCAAGTGTGCAGGGCACTAGGATATGTGAGCACCCATGCTTATCCCCAGACTTAAACTGATGTCGCTGGGTTCAGTCTCACTCACCATGCTCTGTCCTTCATATATAATTGATCAACCAGAATGATGTTAGGTGATTTGCACTCTGAAGTAATCATCATTCTGGCAGCAAGATGATGGATAGGTGAAGGGAGAGCAGATGGTATAAAAGATTAATAAAAAAGCTAGAGTCCATGCCACTGCCGGTCCACATCTAAAGACCCTCTTGGGTGTGAAAAATGCTAGAATAATGGTGAGGTATTTGTCTCCTGAATTTGTGCTGTTACTAGGAAATCCTTCCTCACTGCACAGGGCTGAAAAGGCTGGCAACTTTTTGGAGAGCCTTACATGGCAGTTCTCCCCCACAAGTACAGCTGTGTTGGGGCAGCTTGGCCTCCATTACATGCTTCTGCACATTCTGCCTTCTGTTCCCCCCAGTTTCATGTACCGTTTGCTTGGGCACACACACAGCCTAACCGCTGGCCATTCTTTCTCATTAATTAGTTCTGCTGCTCTCCACACACAGGCTCCTCTTTCCCCTGTCAGGTCACCCTCCTGCCTGTCTGCTTTCTCCTTAGCCAGGTGTCTCCTTCTCCATCCCACCAAACCTCTCCCCTGAGGATAGAGCAGATGTCAGTGCTACTGCAGCAGCTACTGCTCTACTGCCTCTAGCAATGGCTTTTCCCTTACCTTTCTTGCAGCCAAATCTCCTTTGCAAATATGCTTCACCTTTCACATTTACATTCCCTTTCTCTGGTCATTTTTTCCTGGGCTATCTTCTTCCTGAGTCATATTTCCCCTTGAACAATTCAGGTCCTCCTTAAAGACTGGTCTTGTACCCTCCAAAAGCAGTTGAGTGTGAGCAAACATGAGTTTTGCTGCCCCAAACCAGCCAAATGCCAGCCTGGAGCCAGGCAAAAGCAAGGAAGGGTGAGGGTTAGGACAAGGAATTAGGAAGTCAGCCCCATGATCAGCCTCACTGTCCCCACTGCCACTATGAAAGGCAGGGCAGAAACAAAGACAAATGTGAAACTAGACCTGGTCATGAGATTTAAGCAGGAGCAGAGGAGAACCACTGAAACTGGTAACAACAAAAGTTGAAAGTGATGCGCCAGCAGGAGCTGAGCACAGTAAAATAGAGGGGAGAGGAAAGTGTGGGTCTCTTGCCTATGGCCCTGACTGTTAACTTATCAACAAACAGTGCAGCTGCTCCTTTTTCTGCAGCTTTTTCTGCAGCTTTTTCTTCAGCTTTAGGCCAGTGAGAGGGTCTCTTGCTTTGCTCAGGACACCATTTCCATTTCAGTTGCTCTCATGCAACCTCAGCACGGTGGGATGCTTGGCTGATGCCTTCAAAGGCTGTGTTCACAGCATGGAGTGCCACAAACTTAAGATCATTACCTGCATTGGGCTGCTCATTGCAACTCTGTTGGAGCTGGTAGATGTTAGTGTGAGCCAAGAAACGACTGCACCTCAAATTTGTTTTAAATTAAAGCTTCAGTTTTGCAGGAACTTTTTACTGCCCCAGGCAAGAAGAGGGGTGGAACAGTGTTCTACCCTTCCAACATAAACCTGAGCTGGGCACAGCCCACCACGCACTGGCTGTGCAATCCTCCTGCAGTGCTTCCTGTTCAGCTATTTAATTTGATTGCCATTGGCCAGCTTTAAAACCTGGAGTTTTAATCTGCTGTGAATTGGTGCAGCTCTATTGAAATGTGGTTTTCAGCCTGTGGTCTCTCAACCCCAAGGGGTTCTGTGGTCTGTTTCAAAAAAGTCTGCAAAAGGTAACTAAGAAAAGCAAACCCTACTGTCAATAAGCTTAAATTGCAATACATAGGCCTTTTTCCTCCACTAGAGCCATTTTGGGGTGCTAAAAAACCGAAAATGTCTAAAGATCATGAAAAGAGTGCTGTCTTACTCTAGCTGAGGATCTGCCCCTGCCTGTCCTTTGAGTAAAAAATTAGTTATGAGGAGGTGATCAGGGTATAGTAATCAAACACTACAGCTTAGGCTCAGAATTCTGTGTGTACTTTTTAAAGGATTTTGAAAGCAGTCTAAAGTACTGTCACATATGTGTGTGTATATATATATATATCTATATCTATCTTTTTGCAAGCTGGCCTGGTTGAATGCTAGGGAATAGTAGAATGGAATTGGAATTATTTCAGAACAATATTTGGGAAAACTGTTGTTCCAAATATTGCTTCAAGAGGCCTACACTCATCTCTCCTAAATGAAAAATGAGCATTTGAAGTAATGTTTTAATATGGTTTCATGTAGTGTAACCTCAGCTAAAAAAATGCATTTAACCTCTTACTAACTTCAAAGCACTAAAAGATCTTTCATTTTTTTCCAGTAGTGTCACCTTAATTTATCTTTTCCTGAGTTCCAAGAGTTTTATATATTATATAAGTAGGGACTGATACATTCTCTGCTGTATTTTATTTATTCTTCTCTTAGAAGTGGCTAGAAGATGAATATGCTGTTTCACTAAGGATTGTGAGATTTAGTGTTGTTCTGCAGAGCAAGACAACCTTCAGAAAGAAAATTTCTTCAGCATTTCTGAAGGCAACACTCTCCTCAAAGACATCTAAGCAGCTTCCTTGGAAACTCTCACGTGTTTTCTTGTGTTTCTTCCTAACTGTAATTTTCAAATAATGTTTGATTTTGTAAAGCATTTTGATTTTACAGAACTTCATGTTCCAGTGGAATAGGGCTCCATACAAACCTCCTTGAACAATTCTGATTCGTGATAGTACTGTAGCACAAGCTACTGTGACAGATTTGGGGCTAGGTTCAGATACCTAACAGAGGCTGGAGCTGTTTGGATCTGGAATCTACATTCTGCTTGCAATCAGCCTCAGGTTGTTCTGCTGATATCCTCCAGCACCCAGAGAAGGGAAAAAATCTTTCTTGTAGCAAATGCCTATCAGCCAAGTCTTGCTTGCTAGACTTCAGTGAGGTCCAGTGACTGCACTGAAATACATGCACCCAGTAGGGCAGGTGGGATTCAGCCTTGTGTGAGGAAATGATGCTGCTTTCCTGAAGCTATATTTCCTCCCTCCCTTAGCACTGCTTTGTGATTTGCCCCAAACTTTTCCATTCCCAGCATTCAGGGAGAAATATGGTCTCCCTACAGCCAGTCATTAATAAGTAAATACACCTTTTTAAAAAGCAACTGGAAGATACATGAGTAGCAGAATCTGGTGTGTGCTGCCAGACAAGGGGAATGCAAGTGAGGCTGCTGCAAAGGGAAAAACATTTTTTAGCAGTGATTCCATGTGTGTTCTGTCTTTAACCTTTCCCCTCTCTGAATATTTGCCATATGCAAATGACATGCATTTCATATTGATCCAAACCATGTTGTATTTATATATAGATTACCTATGTGTAGCAAGTAAGTCTATGATGAAGACCAGAGGTTTGTGTTAGTTCATATCAACATATGATCTCAACAGTATCTAAAACATATGCTACTCACCATAGCATTTGCATGTGCACTCATATGTTTTTTGTTCCACTTGGGTTATCTCAGAGCCTTAGGGCCTACCCCATTTGCACATGTTTGACTGAGGTGGATGCAAAACCACCATACAAAAATATAATTGTGGAGGAGAGAAAGTGGGACACTTTAAAAATACGGATTATCTTCCTCTTTTCCTGTCAGTTCTGTGTCTGCGTCTGTGTTTATATGCACGAGCTGCTGTCATACATTTACCTGGATTAACTTGCAGGACAAACAGCCCTAAAGCTGCATCTTTTAGTGCTGTGTAAGGCAGTTCAAAACAGGGAATCTGTCTTCTTGCACTTGAAATAAAGGCGGAGATTCCTATTTTCCTCTCCCCTTACTTTAACTTTTTCACTGTCATATGTGCACCTACGAGCTAATTTCCTCATTACAAATTGGACCATCCACGTGTACATGAGTATCAACTTTGGAGGTTACAGTGAGGCAAACTCATAGTATTTTCTCTTCATGGAGCAGATGCATTGACAGTTTATAAGTTATGCTCACTGCCCTCAGGGATCCATTTATAAAAGCTAGAGAGATATACTGGGTGCCTGCCTATCTCTTATGCCTTTCTATCACGTGGCCCCCATAACCATAATCATATCCCAATTTATGCTATATCATTGTCACCATATGCTTTTGAGGAAGACAAATGCAACTGTTCCCAGTTTTCTCGGGGCAAAAAGGGCCATGGGGGACTTGAGCTGGTTGCTCCATGTCTCAAGAAGTTCATCTTGGCTCTCTGAAATCCCAAACTAACTCTCTTTGTTGGACCTCTGTTACCCTCTGTTCCAGGTGGTATAAAACTTCCTATCAGAAACTTAACCAACAGAAACAAGCAGATCCCAGCTTGGCTGCCACAACTCTAGCTCTAAGCGTTGATGTTGTCATTAGACCCCAGCTCTTTTCTTAAAAGAAGGTGCTGTGTTTAGTATGCCCCACTCAGCTTTTGCTTCCCCTTTAGCTGACACTGAAATTTGCTTGCCAGCACTGGGCAAGGATGGGTCACAGGTTTTAACATCTTCACCACTGGACAGAGATACTGATTTCAGTTTTTTGGGTTTGTTTGGTTTGCATTTTGTGACAATTTGAATGCAAATTATGCAAAACAAATGTATGCTTAGGTGCCTTCTTACTTAATGCATGTATTGCGTTACGTGCATCATTCCCTGTGTTTTATTTACCGTCATATTTGCCTGCTTGTTTAAATCAAGTGTGGATGTCCAGCTTCCGAATTATATAGAGCAAGAGATGTACTAGTTATCTCTGAGCCTAGCTCAGCTGCTTCTTTGGAAAAACTCTAGGGAAAGCTGTGGATGCACTGTTGAATTAATCAGGAGGAGGAAGTGTTCTTGGAAGAAACAGCACTTCCTTTTATGCAGGATAAGATGTGGCCAGTTGCCAAGGGTGGGGAATGGGGGCATGATTAAAGATCTAGATAAAGGAGGAGGAAGTGCTTCTCCCTGTAAAGATGAAGCATTTTTCTAAAACTTGATTTCTTATGCTGCTTGGAAATCAAGCTGTTCCACCCTCTCTTTTTACTCTATCTTCTGCTTCAGTTGCAGATTTTCCCTCTTACTCAGCAGTCCAACCAGTAGAAATGAAATTTCCTTCCTCTTTCAAGCTTGCAGATGCTAGATTCAGAAAAGGGAAAATGAAGGAAGAGCACAGGCCATGCCCATTTTTGGCTGCAGTTGATCCCCGATGACGGAGAGGAGCACCATGGCACTTTCCACCTTTGTTCTCGATATTACACAGCTGATGTCATCAGAATTTGTTCCACATCCAAATTTAGCCCCATCACTGTTACTTGCTGAAGATCAATAGCTCGTAGAAGTACATATGCATGCATGAGCGTAGGCACACACGCACACAGAGGCATTTATGGAGGCAGTAGTGTGTTTCATTACTCCAATCACTACCAGGTGTTTAAGTGTAACAGGGTACAGCCAGTTTGATATTTATACACCAGCAGGACAAGAGTTCTCGCCCGCCGTGTAAATTCATTTAACTTTGTAACTGTATAACCCTAGATCTCATGACGTTGCCTTTTCCCACCCACCCCCCATTGCTTTGCTCTCGCTGCCTGCCTGGATATATTTCCTTTCATTTTCATGCAGAGTATGTCACCGTTTCATAACTCAGTAAATCAGCTCACTCTTTTGATTCCTCCCACCAGCACAGCTGTACACCAGAGCAGAATCCCATGTCCCCTGGGGTGGGATGCCTGTTGTGGCAAATGAAGAAGGAAGCCACCCGAGTTCTGCACATCTATTTACTTAGCCTCTATGTAAGAACACATATACGTGGGGTTTTTTTAAGCATGCAGACATCCGCCGGAGCTAGTATTGTTTTCATTGATTGCTGCTGCTGGAGCTCTAGAGGCAGCAGTACTGATCCATATGGAAACAAGGTTTCCATAAATCTGTCAGACTTGAATTCTCTTGCAGAGCCTCATCCGGTCGCTTACTCCTATTTTCTTTTCCGTGTTTTCAATTCCTGATTGAGTCAAGTTCAAACAAGCCACTTATTTGGCAGTGCCCTTGAAATAAAGGTCTGGTTTAATTGTGCTTCGGAAAGCCTGGGAACATAAGGTTTCCTCATGCGCTCAGAAAAAGTATATTCACAGGTACTTGTGCATCTGCTGTCCACGTCCTCTAGCACACACGGAGTAAAGCTCTCTGGCATACCTCTTTTTAGCATGTGGAGGCTGAGTACTTTTCAAAGCCAGGGATTAGATTCTTTCTTCTGTTAAGGAGTGGCTATTAGCATTTGATGCCTTCTGTCCTGCCTGCTGCTTTTATGCTCCATTGGCGCTGTTTCAGAAATGACATTATCATGGGATTGAGCAGCTAAAGCGACTGAAAACGGGTGGTAGAGTCTTTCTCCTCCAGGTCAGTAGTTCATTGCTGACCTGGGCTAATACTGGCTGAACGTCATTAGCATCTGAAATGAGTCAGAGATCTTCTTTCCAATCCCTACCAAACATGCATCTCATTGCCCCGCAACACAAAATTTTGCTTTGCCAGACACCCTTTGAGGGTACTGCAAAGACATCAAGAGCTAGAAACTGTTGTTTCAGAGACAGTGTCAAGGCAGACTGGCCAAGTGTTATGCGAATAATATGCAGATGTGTTCTCCAACGTTGTCCCCTCTCTGTCACCAGCATCAAAGATTCTTGCACAGCCTTGGGGTCTGGGGAAGCCTCATCATGATATTACTGAGGGATCTGTGAAGAGTGGGGGACCGTGCTAGACTGAAAGGGTTTTTCATAAGCAGATGTATTAGCAGGTTCATTAGAATGTCTGTGCCCAATAAAACAAGAGACTTAAGACTTTCACCACCTATTCCTGTGAGGAAGGTTATCACTGTGCATTAGGAGGAAATGATTTTAATTCATTGTCACTTTGGAGGATCAGATGATGATGTGGTGATAAAATCTAAAAAGATATTTTTCTTCAGCTGGAGAGAACGGCATGAAAGAGAATTTGCTTTCCATATGACACAAGATGTTACATAGATGCCATGTGCCTAACCTGGTCTAAAACCATCTGTCATCAGCTTTAGGCAGTGCCCCTTTATCTTGGTGGAAGATCTCCTCCAGTTGGTTTAGTGGCCTGTCTGTTTATGTTTATAAGCCTAACAGCACTGCAGCTGGCTTAAACAGCTTATTAGTATTGTTTACTGTACTTTGTTGTTTAATCAGAAATACTGATAAGCAATCTAAAACTTAATGCCTTTCCGAAGCCTTTCATGTAAGAGTGGCATTGGCATGGAAGTACAAAGTCAAGACTTGCAAAGATGCAGCTGAGGGCTGTGTCCTTGCCCTTATCTTTGTATTTTTCTCCTCAGGAACGCAAAGCAGCCTTTGAGTTCTTCAGCTGTGGTCGATTTAATAGATGATATTTTTGCATTTAAGGAGATTTATTAATTTAATTTCTACAAAGCATTCGTATTTCAGTTTCCCTTCTTCTTTGGCAAGCATCAGGTTGTTAAAGCCAGCACATCCCACTGGTGCCCATTCCTACAGCTTTTTTGCCCTCCCCTCCTCTCCCTGGCATTGAACATTGAATCTAGAGCCAAGCTTGTTTCATGGCCCGTATTCATGGAGGTTACCTTGTCTGTGTGGGGACCTACTGAGCACAGTCTGTCATGAAACCTGTCACTCAGTGTGAATCAGCTGATGAGAGAGCTTGAGGAACCACTGCACAACCATGAGAGCAACCATGTTATTAATTCCTGGTACACAGGAAGGAAAGAGGTGGAAAAAAAACTCGAAGGCTTTTTTCAGGCTGTCACACATGGCCATACATGGCATTGCTACCTGGGCAACACTGCAGCTATTTGCCTTCCTCCTGCCTTTTTCTGTAATGCTGTCCCCATGTGCAATATTTACCTCCCTCCTTAGTTGCCATGCTACTGTTCCTTCCCTTTTAATCTCCTCTAAAGAGTCAGTTCTTCTGTGATTTCCTCAGGAAATGGAACAAATTCAAGTAAGTTCTTGAGTCCTCTGCCCACCCCCTTCCCCTTCTGTATTCTGCACATCTGCCTATTAGATTATGAGTGATTTATAGAGAGGCTTAGCTTTAGTTGGAATCTTGTCCATTGTCAGCTTCATTGTCATTACTAAATGCACTCTTTACCCAGGCTTTTTGCTTTCTTCTTTTGCTTTTAAAAATGAAAAATCCCTTGAAGCTCTAAAATAAAACTACAAATCCACAAAGGTTCAACTGTGGTGCCTTAAACAGGTCCTTTATGCACTGTGCTGTTTGAACTGTGGTTACTAGCATTTGTGACAATCTAACAGTGATGCTTTGTCCACTGGAGAAAGCCTAATTGCTCTCCATGACAGCAAATAAATCCATAGTGATTTACAAGTTAAAATTTGGATTTCAGACTAGCTGCATTGTACGATGCACAGCACTATCTCCACAGCATAGATTTGTGTGCACACCCAATTTCCTGAAAAAAGCAATGTATTGTTTCTTTTTATTGATGTTTAGTATTTCTTTTTTCTAATGGGGGTACTTGTTGATAGAACATTTGTGGGTTCCAAAATGGAAAGCAGATACTCTATACTGTGAGAAGTCAGGGCATCACTGTGAGAAGCTGCTGTTACCGGAGAGAAGAGGCCAGTTTATTCATCAGGACATTAAGCTTGATCTTGGAAGATGTGCTTCACTTCAGATTTCTTGTATGAATAAGAAAAAAATTCCTTTTTCATCAAGTGTCTTTGGGCACTTCAGGAAGATTCAGGTTTAGTTCCTAAGAAGTTATGAAATCTGGGCCTCAGTCTCTCCTTGCCTAAGTTCCCAATATGAAAGGCTTGCTTTGTCCAGCATGAGCTCGATTCCTGACAGACTGTCAGCATTTCACAGTAAATATCAGGCTTTGCACTGAGGTGATTCTTTGTCCTAAAGAATCCCCAAATGTTGCTGGTTTAGGGTCATTTTGAAGTTCTGCATGAAGGCAGGGCAGCTTGCAAGAGTATATTTAGACAACACTGGTCCATCTTGAAGCTGCATGGGTAAGCGGAAGCACTCAACTCTTAGATTGAGAAGGGGGTAGTGACTGTGGGTTTGGGGCTTACCCCTAATCTCTGCAGAGCTCACTCAGGATTCAGCATACTGTGAATTTTTGCATGAAGAAATTTAGCTTTGTTGTAGAGTTGATGGACATCACCCACATGTCCTGCTATCATTTTGGAGCGAATGCATAGGCTGGCCTGTTGAAGGAAGGCTGTATCTCCAGTTTGTTGAGGTGCATAGAGTGTTAAAGGGCTGACATGCAGAGAGCTTGCCCTGCTAATGGATCAGGATTTTTATAGACAGAAGGGATATGCCATAGTTGGAGTGGTAAATCTGTAATGACAGACGTTCGTTCTATATTTGTGAATGACCTGATTTGGCATGCATGCGGTTCATTCTCCTGACAATAATGGAAACATGGTGTGAGACAGACAGAGAAATAAAGCTGTGGTTAAAGTGAAGCTATAAATTTATAAACGTTTTGGTTTAAACTATTTTCCCCACCTTAATTTCTCGCCTTGTTAAATAAAAAAAAAAAAAGAAAAAAAAATGCCTCTGTTTAAATAGTCTTTGAAAAGCTTTCAGCTCTCCTCCTCCTTCTTTTCCTCCTCCCTCACCTCCCTCCTAAGCTCCAGAGATGAGTGTAAGACATCTGTCAAAGCTGTGGTAACGGATTTCTCCTGATTTGTGAGGACCCTAGGAATCTGTCAGAGCATCCCTGGCTGCTGCGGTCCTGTCAGTGGGTGATAGCTGCCCTGGGAGCTGAGCATCAGGCATGGCTGGGAGACAGACCACTTTGTTCCAGCGTTAACTTATCCCTGAACTGGAGAGAAGGGAAGAGGTGGGGGGTGTTCCTACAAAAGAGAGAATTAGCAGGGGGAAACACTGGAAACTTTATGAAACATTAGCAGATGCTCTTGTGCCTGCAAAGAAGAACCCTTCTTGCTTTCTTCTCCCTACTTCTCCCTTCTCCTTCAGGAAAAATTCCTAAACTGCTCTGGCTCAGTACCAACTATTCCTTTGGCCTCCCAGCCAGAAAAGCTCACTGGGGATGGAGAAATTGCCGTACACAATGGTTTTGAGAACTAATAACACATGCATGCGGTCCAGCCTTGAATTATGTGAAATATGGTGCATAGCTTCCAATCCTGCTTTGTCAGAGGCCTTGACTGCTTAAAAGCCTTCCAGACCCTCTTCTGCCTCTCTTTCCCCCACAAAAAAATAGAATAAACCCCACACGTTTTCTCTAAACTTCCAGCATGTGTGACCATAATTGTGTCTCGGATGCTGGCAGAGTGCCTGATCCGTCAGCCTACCCTGGGATGGGGAAAGAGTGGGGGAAGGATGCCTGCTGGATTAGCTCTGCTGGGAGGGGTTGTGGGGGCCAAGGGGCTGTGGTTCTTGCTCCCCCATCCCTGCAGAGGGGTGGGAGGGCATGAAGCTGCCACTCACATGGGATGCATGGGAGCAGGCAGGGATCTGCCTCAGGGGCTGCTTCCTTCTGGGGGAACTCCTTGGGGCCAGTGGGTATAACCAGCAGCAATTAGTTAAATCAAGGGGCCAGATACAAGTGAACTAATTACATTGGTGCATTGTACTCCAGCAGCTTGTAATTCTTCTAGCCCGTGTTAGTACAGATGGGTCCTCCCTCGGTGAATGAAGACACTCTGCATTAGTCACGCTGCTGGATAAAAGAAAGTGTTGCTGGCTTTGCAAGTGAGCAACATGAACCTGCTCAGCACCTGGCCCTTTTTTCATGGTCTCCAGCATGGCTATTTGCATTAGTTGAAATATCTGGAGATGTGGATCACACAGATCTCCAGGGAGAATAACTCTTGGAAGTTGTGTGGTGCCTAGGGGAATGGTTATCTGTCCTGATTATGACCCCTAGGAACTGTTGTGGTAGAAAAATCAATTTAATTGTGAACGAACTACTATTAGAAGACAACTCACGGAACTTGACTGCTTGGAATAATTTGAACTTGAAATAAGCACTATTCTGGAGATCTATCAGAGATGGCAGGAACATACTAGTTGGGGTAGCATCTTCCGCTAGTTCTTAAGATACTCAGTTTCAATGGTTGAGGCTTACAGTAGGCTTATACTGTGATCAACAGTGAAATAATTAGTGTTATCATTAAGTGTCAGTATGCACACAACATGAGTCCTCCAGGTGAATGTTATTGAGCTGTTACTTCCAGGTCCTTGAGCCAACTCCTGTATCAGCTTGCATGGTAGATTTATATTTCTCTTCAGATTGTCCTCAAAAAGCAGGTAGAGGATCAAGGATGCAGTGTGAAGGATGAGCATGCACAGCCATGCTGTGGAAGAGCTTGCTCGCAGAGGCTGTGCAATCTCAGCCTTTCAGGGGGTTTCAAGACCAGACTGAACAACCTGATTGGATTGCACTGCTGGCTGTGCTTGAGCAAGTCTTTAGAGTAGGGCAGGGACCTCCTGGGTCCAATCATCCTGAATTATGATCCTGTGTTCTTTATCTGTGTATTTTTTATGCTTTTATAGAGCACAGAATCACTGTTCTTTAACTGCAAGCAGGTACCTGTCTACGAGTTAACTTTTTGATGGCATTTTCTTTGCAGAGCCTTCTGAAGGAAATGTTACAGGTATGGGTGTAGGCAGTTTTCAGTCCTTCTCACCTGCATGTTAGTTGGGCAGGCAAACATTAATCATGTGAATATTTCTTAGGAATATTTTTTGTTACTGGTTTACACTTTTTCTTTAAGCTCATTGAGTCATTACTCACCCTTCAGTCACAACTCCAATGGTGGTTGAATACAGCAAAGCATTATTTTATTTCTCTGGTGCTAAGTATGTATTTGCACAGCCTTTTTTAGTTTATCTGGTGACATTATTTTCTGTCCTCATAGATGGATACTTCCTCCACTCTTCACCCTTCCTCCTCCTCACTTTCCCTCTCCTTCTGTGCCTCCAGTGCCGGGATGACAGCTCTAAGGCTGCTGTCAGTCTGTTGGCTGTTGCAAATCAGGGGCTTTAATCACAGCATGATGCCATCATGTGAGCAAATATGATATTGATGGTGTTTGATAATATGTTTTGGGTTTTTTTAAAATTCAAATATTAAATATAAATCTTTCAGGGGATTTTACATATTAATGCATGGTAATTTGAATATGTGCTAATACTTTTTTGCATTTGGAATGCTTAATTGATAAAGATTATGTGGATAAAGATCTATAATTAACTGATAAACATTAAAACATTAACAGATAAAGATTTATATTGTTCCTGAGGAAAATTATAAGAGTTTTCCCTTTCAGCTGTACCCTTTTAAAGGGTGATAAAGGAATTAAAATAGGAATACAGCATTTAGTGTGGCTTAAATGTAACTTGCTTTACTGTGCTGTTGCTGAATTAAGGTAATTAAACTTTACATAAACTTTTTTTTTTTTTAATTATTTTTGAAAGAGAGAAGTTAATTTCAAGCTTAATTTTAATATTTTTTTTCTGGGAAACTATTCTGGACCAAAAAATGCTATTATCAAGGATCAAAGCAGGCAGACAGACAGTTTTCCTTCTGTACTCCTCACTGAGAACAGGACAGAAACCACAGCTTGCATAACAAAAGATCAGAGATTAAAGGCTGTGCAGCCTGTCTTCATAGACTAAGAATTTGCTCACATGTAAGGAAGTCCATCAAAGCTTGTCTAAAGGTTGTATGTGTCAGGAAATACACTAATTTTACAGGCAGAGTGGTTAAACGGATTTTCCTACCAAATCAAAAGTAGAAGTAGAACTAGAGCCAAATCAACCCACCAGTGGGAATTCAGTGGAAATACCTTCCTTGACTTTGTGTCTGGGATTAGTCTGTCAGACCTCAGGACCTCACTCCTGCTGATCCCACTGTGGACCCACCAGACTTTGCTGGACCCTGCTAAGGAGACTGCAGCCCTTAATTCGAAAGACCAAGGACTTGGCTTATTCACTGCTCTTTGCTTTTTATGGTACACTCAATCTTCCTTCTTATTGTGCTAGAGCCAAATCTTTTTAAATACAACTTGGATGCAACCACTGATGTTTTCCTTTTCTTATCTTTTTCTTCTTTAAAAGGCTGTTCAATACAGATGTCTTGAACTAATACTCCTGCAGAACAATGCTAAGACATAATGATCAGTAACAGTCCTAATGACGTTGCTCCTTTGGCCTCTATATACTAGGTATTTGCAATGTAGAATGTATTTATGATCACTTCCTCCAGCGAAAACAGAGGGTAATTATTAGTCATGGATGGGCTGTTTACCAGGATTTTCTTAACACCGCTGTCTTTTGCTATAATAATCTATTTTTGAGTCAAGACTTTTGCATTCACCTATGTGAGTGCTTGATCATTCACTAGCTCTGTTTCGAAATTAAGCTTGTGCCTTCGTACTTTTGCATACAGATCTGGCAGTTTTGAATCAACTACACTGCATAAGGAAGATCAATGAAATCCCCAGGGGCTCGGGTATTTTTTGAAAAGAAAGGAGAGGGACAGTGTCCTCCTGCCTCAGCATCTGTATTTTGTAGCGAAACAGGACTGTCTGGTTAGCAGAGATCCAGTATAGCTTCAACATCCCAGGACATGCCGCTGCCAATCCTTTATCCTCCCAGAAGGTGAGAGCTGACACTGGCCACATCCAGCCCTTTGTGTTCCAACAGACCTCATCATCCTTATCAATTCCCTTTTCCAGCAAGCCTTGCCTAGGAAGGACAATTGTGTCCAGACAGACACCATCAGCAGGTCCGAGCCCTTTCTGAAGGCACCACTGGTGACATCTACCATGTGACATGATACATATGTGCCACTGGTCACTCTGACTGCATGCTCACCTGCGAAGAGAAGGTAAGCATGAGCTCTATGTACATGAGCAGAATAAATAGAGGTACGATAATTGTGTGATTACATCTAAACTAGCAAAAAACAGAGTATCTGAACAGGCAGCATGGGCACCCTTCCCCCAGAGTTTTGACTTTCTGCTGATAAAGAACCACAACTCAAACTCCTTTCATTTTTATTTATTTTTTTTTCTAATAGAAAACAAAGGTTCCCTTGCCTTGAAACATCATTGTGGCATGAGAAATTTCACCTAATTTCACCTGGAAGCATTTTTTGAAATTCTTGGTAACTGGATGATTAACTTTATTCAGAAATCATCTCCAAAGCAGGCAGCTGTGTTACCTTAGATCTCGCTACCTGTACTTCAAAAATGCAACTTATTTGGGCACACTCAAGTTTAGCTTTCCCTGGCTCCACTGGCTAGAGTTGCTTCGGTTGGAGAAACAGCTTTAGGAAATGTTGCTAAAAAAAAATAATCATCAGTCATACTGCTCTGCTAATTACATTGGCCATATTAATGGCACAGACTGCTCATTTTCAGGCTCTGTTGGAAAGATTACCCAGAGAGGTGTTATTCTCTCACTACAGTGTCAGATGTCACCCTGTGGGATATTAAAGCCAAGTCAAGATTGTGTTGAAAAATATTATTTTTTCTTCTGAACAGTAACACATACAGCACTAGATTGCATTAAAAAGAAATCCCTTTGCAGAAGAAATGTTAATGTGGGCTGCCAAATGGGAAAGATTTTCCATAGTTCGCTGTTAATGTAAGACCTCAGCTCTTATGGAACATGCTGTCCTCTAATGAACAGTTCCTTAATGAGAGCAGAGAATCAAGGTTTCACATCTATAGAATGACAGCAAAGTTTGGAAGGTGTTTCTGTTTTTCTTTCTTACTCTTTTTAATACAAGCACTAATTGGCCTTAAATAAACCTGGGTAAAACACAATAGATTTATGATATTTTTTGTGAAGCAAAACCAGACTGCAGGCATTCAGAGAAACAGGCTCCCCTTTTATGAGGTAATTATGATTTAGTGTTTACTGTCTCCCCGTTGAGTCTGTGGGTTGTCTTTAAAGTGGCTCTGGGATGAATGTCAAAAGTGAAATTTACCTTTTCAACACGTAAAATGCAGGAGACATTTATTATTTTCCTAAGCAATATTTCTCCTCTGCTTCTACATTGCCAATTTTTTCCTAAACAACACCTATTAATTATTCCCAGTAGATAGGTTGCTTCAACATCAGAAAATGGTTATTTTGGAAGAGTTTGGGAAGGTTTCTAAGAATGTAGGTATTTTTTCTAGTAGCCACAACAGTCATCTTCCAAGGTTCACTTCCATCTTCCATTTGGAAATCAAGTTTTAGTTGATTTAAAAGGATGTTAATTAAGTATAGAAGGTGACACTTTCACATAGGCTTATCATTGGGTTTGTTTCTTGGTTTTGGGAGGAGGCCTGGGAGAAGGATCCCTTTGGGATTTAATTTTGCAGGGCTGTGATCCAGCCCCAGGACTTCAGTGGTAACTCATTCTGCCATGCAGTGTTGAGCCAGCAGTCTCATTCTGGAACAGCAACCAGACAGCTTGCTAAGAGCTCTCAACCTGGGCTTTTCCAGAGATTCTAGGAAATTAAGCTGTATCTCTCCCTCTTGCACCCTCAGCTCTTTGTTCATTGAAACAACCTGCACATTCAGCAGCCCACCCTAAAGGCATACAGGAGTTGCACGCTCAGCAAACTCAGCACCTCACTCGCATCTGTGCAGCTCTCCATGGAAGTCACTCTGAAAAAAGTCTCCACATTGGTGATTTCACACCTGCACAATTTAACTTCTTAATCCCCTTTCCCTTCCCACTACCATACTCAGAATTCCTTCTCACTGAGTAGGAATTAGGAATGGTTTAGGGACGAAAAAAGCCCCAAAAACAAACAAAAAAAAACTCCACAGAAAAACCAAACCAAAACAAAACAAATACCAAAAAAGCCCCAGACAACCCACCCCAAAGCAACAAAACAATAAAACAACAAAACAACAAAAAAAACTAATAATGCAAAAAATAAAATATGTAGTAGTGTGGCAGTGCACACCATGTACTTCAGGTGTAATGAAAGACAGAATGTGGGCTACATCTGAATTTGGCAGGGCTGCCGGTGTTCAAATCATGTGTTTGTGCAGTCTAGATTTCTTCTACTTTACAGTCTTCCAGCATACAACCTGGGCTGTGTCAAAAGGAGCGTGACCACCAGGTCAAGGGAAGTGATTCTCTCTTTCTACTCTGCTCTTGTGAGACCCCACCTGGAGCACTGCTTTCAGCTCTGGGGACCCCAAAAAAAGGGAGATGTGGAGCTCTAGGAGCAAGTCCAGAGAAGGGCCACAAAGGTGATCAGAGGGCTGGAGCACCTCTGCTATGGAGACAGGCTGAGAAAGTTGGGCTTGCTCAGCCTGAAGAAGAGAAGGCTTCAGAGAGTCCTTATAGCAGCCTTCCACTACCTAAAAGGGGCCTGCAAGAAACCTGGAGAGGCAATTTTTGCAAGGGCATGTAGTGATAGAACAAGGGGGGAATGGCTTTAAATTGAAAGAGGGGAGATTTAGATTAGATATTAGGAAAAAATTCTTCACTATGAGGGTAGTGAGACACTGGCACAGATTGCCCAGAGAAGCTGTGTCTGCCACATCCCTGGCAGTGTTCAAGGCCGGGCTGAATGGGGCTTTGAGCAACCTGGTCTACTGGAAGGTGTCCCTGCCCATTGTAGGGAGTTGGAACTAGATGGTCTTTAAGGTTCCTTCCAACCCAAATCATTCTGTTATTCTATGACTATAGCTGAAGGAGGACTCTTTTGAAAACCCACACTACCAAGAAATTTTATCCCTTTATGGGAGAAGTGGGTGCCAGGACTAAAGGCTGAAAAACACAGCTTAAATGTTGTGGGGTGATGCTGCAGGCACCCACCTGGAAACCCCAAGGGTATTGAAGACCTACGTGACCTACATGGGCCACATGTTCACTAGTTTCAAATAAAAAAGCATGGGTAGTTTCTACTATTTTCAGTGTTACAAACGTTGGTGATCCTCAGTAACACAATCGTCTGTATATTTCATCTAGGTGATTTGCACCCAAATGCCCAAGTTGCATTTTTGCCACCACCCCAGTTAGGCAACCACCAGTCTGAGGAGCAATTGCTAACTCTAAAACATTTTATTTGTGGCAAACGTTGGAGCAATTACTTGGAGTGATAGACAAGGCAAATAAGACACCGGTTGAGTGAGTTTTGGGAGATTTTCAACATCTGACATATCTTGGAAAACAGTCTTGTTGCATGAGACTTGATAACCAGCAAGACAATTAATGGTGTTTGGAAAGTCATGCAGAAGGGATGCACTCTCAGCTCCTGAGGTTCTGAGGAGGATGGTGGTGTAGCTCAAAGATTAAGCCTTGGATGGAAAGCTGCATTTGGTGAAAGAGAAAAGATAGGTATTCAAGAGAGTTACCTGAGATTGGATCCACTGAAGAAGAGCAGAGGAAGACAGAAGATGATACAAACTTGGAATGACAGACAACAGTTAAAAATCTTTCTAAATTGGTAGAGAAGGCACATAGATAATTCTCTTGTGTTAGAAATAGTTCAGAACATGAACTGAAGCTTGAAGAGAAATGTTACCAAGGTAATTACAGTCCATCAAGAAATGTACAAACACAAAAAGCAAATTAAGTCATTAATTTCATGCATTGTTTTTTAAAGTGCCCATTGACCTCTGCTATTGCCTTTCCTGTTTCAAGTGGAATACAACCTGTTACACCTGAAACTGTTCTGCTTCCCTGTTCCTATACCACCTGTGCTTGATGATGACTCAGATGAACCTTTATTGCCATCCTACATCACCTCCTAGTAGTTTCAATGGCATTTTTCCCATCTGTCTGCAATGTGTGCATATGCTACATTTTTTTCAGGTACATTATCACTACCTTCCTTTTATTCTTATGTAGTTTTATCATCTTATAATTAACCATTGTATTCATGCTTTTATTTCAGTACATTTCTATGATGATAACTGTGTATGGGGTATATTAGGGAGTTTGGTGAAAGGAGATGAAATATATTCTCCTTTCTTCTGTTGAAATAACAGTTTGCAAATGCTGGCTTTGCTACTGTGGAGTTCCCTTAAGAAGGCATGTGTTGGTATTGTGGATGGAGCGCTAGATGCTACTGCCAATCTTAGCACCACACGCCCTCGCCCAGCAATCTCACCCACCTCTTCCTGCTAAAATACAATTATTTGAAATTTTTGGAAATGTTGGCAATGTGGGAGAAAGAAAGATTTTGTGCTCTTCCTGTCTCCTTCCCTGTTTGGACAGAAGGGAGAAAAACTGACAGCTCCAGTAGTTACTTGTTTAAAACAAAAAATCTTTTCTTTATTTCCTAAAGAGTCTGAACTGCATCAGGTAGATTTAACAATGGTGTATAAAATAGTGCTAGGTATGCATATGTAATACATCAGCCCTTTACTTCTGAATAGATCTAAAATGCCTACTCTCAGAGACTGCAGTTTTGTGCACTAATGTACTTCAGTGGTATTTTTGATCACTGAAATATAAGGGAAAGTAAAATCCTGACGATAGGAAGTATTATAGGGTTCATATTATAACTAAAAAGCAAGGTTATCTTGCAGAAAACTTATAATGCAGCTGATATAAACCCTCAGGTTTCTATAGAAGAACTCTGGAAAATCAGTGTGATGTTCATACATGCCTCTGTGTACTTCTGTGTGTTGTTGATAATGTGGTTAATGTATCGTGTTAAGAATCAGCACTGAATTTTGTCTGTGACATACAGGAATTGGAATGACAGTGTAAAATGACTTTGAAGAAAGTAACTCAGTTTGATGTGCTAACTATAAGAAATAATAATTCAAAGTGCAGCAGGAAAAGTCTAACTTCAAACCACATTCTAAATATCCTTTCAGTAACTATACTGTGACAATGTATTTCACATCATCATTTTTTTCATTTTTTTCCTAAAATTTCCCTGTATTTATGCGTTAAGCACAAAGCGCAGGTATGGGGGGAAAGAGAATGCTTATTTTTTCAAAACAGCTTTTCACTGCTGGCTTTGCCACCTGTAGCTAGGGTAAGATAGGTAAGAATAGACCAGTGAAACTGAGTTATGGTAGGAGGACATGGTAGGACATTCTCCTGAATGCTTAAGACCCAGCACACTTACCATTTGGCAAAAACGTCACAACTGTGTATGCGTGTGGAGGATCTGTTTAAATAAAGATAGTTCATCTAGCTGGAAAGATGGGTACCTCCATCATGCGTATGGCCAAAGACATGACAGTCCCAGTTGCAGAAGAGGGGAATGTGAAAGAGGAAATAGAAAATGAGAGGTCACGTAGCAAACTACAGGGAGTCAAAGGAGAGCTTTGGAAACTAGGCAGAACATTCCGAGATACATAGAATGGGTGGTGAACCTGACAGGCATAAAAATGATGTGCGCATGGTCTTGTGTGTGAAGGACCCTTTTAATTGCAGCAAACTTAAAATGTTGGAATATCTTTTCAGAGTTATGTCCAAGTATAATTGTAGCATCTGAAGCAGAAAAGGATTAGCTGGCAAACAAGATGCATCAAGAACAGTTTCAAATTATATTATTTTAAAATTAAAAATGAAAAAGCTTTCTCAGAGGCCAAATTAAAGCAACAATGTGTGTTGGGTTTAGTACCGCAATGGTCAAATAAGCCTGAAAAACCTAGAAAAAGTACATCAGACTGTCATTTTCACAATGGCCTAAAAAAGGTATGGTCTTTTTTTAGAAGACCTAACAGAACAAATATCAGAAGGGCTTTGTGCACATTAAGGCAATGTCTTTCATGAGAGTGAGATAAGCATGGAGTGAAAGGAAAAAAGTAAATGCCCTTACATAACTGGAGCCAAACAATGTCATTCCTAAGAAAACAGGTGTTACTGAATTTCCAGTGACACTTTAGGAAGCTGAGACAAAACCTTGAGAATAATTAATTGTAATGTCTTCGTTCCCCAAGCAAGCAAGGAATTAGAAAAACAGAATTGAACAGAATTTTAACTTTTTGACTCCTTGCTAAACCAAAATCTGAAAAAACCCTATGGGGCTAGAAGCCTTTGGTGAAACCCCAGGCACAGTGATTGGCACTTGTATGGAAAGCAAAGGGGAACATCAGAAGTTTGACTTCCCTTCCACATGGGGTAAAATTTGATGCCATGTTTGTAATTTTCTGGAAGTGTTCTAACCATTAAGCAGTCTTAGGGGTAAGGAGTTGTCCCATTTCATGTGTGAGCATTCACTGATGTGGGGAATGGGACATCCCCTTATCTGCAAGTGTTTGTCTAGAGGCTGATGGAGTCTTCTCCTCAAAACACCCACAGCGTGAGTGGCATGCTATGGTCATATGTAATGTGCATCTCTGTGGGCTGAACACACCTGGGGTGATACAGGTGGGGTCTGCAAGGAATCAAACACTTTGTCCAGTCTTCCTGGGCAATCTGAAGGTGAACAGTGTTTTCTAGGAAGAACATCTCTCGCTCCCCATCAGACTGCTTTTGAAGTGGTGGTGAGCATGTCTGGGGAGAAAGCAGAAGCCCCAAAAACTATTTCCACACAAAGTGAATCCCATTTTTCTGTGCTTTGGAAGGACTATAAAGAAAGAAAACATGCTGAAGCAACTCGTAAAGGGAGAAAAGCCAGGTGATCCATCACCCAGGCAGATGATTGCCACACAACATATGGAATTAGAGTCTAGACCAGATTTCCACTGAAGCACATAGGAAATCTTCAGAGCCTTAACCTTTTGGCTGTATTTCCTTATAAGCAGGGTTTGTACAACAATTCCACCAAAACAAACAGGCGAATAAAGTTCCCCTGCTCTGGTAACAGGAGTCTGCTAGAGGTAGACTTTGGCATTATGTGATAAATACGTTCCCTTCAGGAACAACATCAGATATTTGGAGTATTTGCCAGGCAGTGTGTAACTGAGACAAGCGTGCCAATTAATCTGTCCTACTTTTAATTTACTGCAGAAGGTCTCAAAATTTTTTCAGTCTCTCTCTGAAATATCTTCAGGTTTTTTAATTTATTACTTGTTTTTCACCAGGAATAATTAGCTTCATAACCTCCAAAGCCTGCGTGCATGTGTGTCTTTCTTCCTCATAAGCCAACATCCCTGATACACAGATAATTTATGAAACCAGAGTGGGCACTTTTAAATAATTAAGTAATAGATAATAGGAGGGGACTTTTTCCAGCAACATACAGTGGCATTGAAGTAGAACACAGCCCTGAAAGGTTAGTGGCTGTGGATAAATTACATTTAGCAAAAGAAAGCCTGAAGAAAGCTGCTACATTCACACCATATCATTAGGTAAATTAAAACACTGAAAAGGTTCTTCTTATTTTGCAATGCATGTACTTCATTGCAGTAACATGTGAGCAGTAGTCCTGTGGCAAAAAGCCAATTGAACGCCCCAGACTCAATCGCGTAGCATCAATGTGGCCTGTTCTCTCTAAATTACAGGGGAAACAATAACACAGGTAAAATTAGCCCCATCTTTAATTATACAGCAGAAGTGTGTTGAGGACGTGGAATGATAAACGGCAAATGCAGAATGTGGTGTGTCATATCATGTAATCTCTCCTGCTGCAGAGTTGAAAAACAAAGGGAGAGTTGTGCCTTGTTTGTCTAACATGCTCTATATCACAAATTAGAAATCCTTCCTAATTAAGATATTGTTAAATTTCCTTTGTTAACAAATTTTTAACAATGTTAATTAGTGATCATTGATGACATTTTAACAATGTTAATTAGTGATCATTGTTCATCTAACAAACAATTAGGGTGATTTGCACTGCAGTTCTCAGGCACAGAAGTGCATCCCAGAGCCTTCCTGCCTTTTTACCCCCAGGCAGCTTGAGCCGAGGGAGGGCATCTGGGAACGCTAATGCAATACGTAGCCACTCATTTAGCCAAAGCTTTGCAGAGAAATCATGTCTGGCTTATGAATGTTTAATAGTTCAAACCAGCTGTAGCTTCACAAGGGTGTTCTCATCACACAAGTGCTCCATGAGGTCACTTGGGCCATTTTTGCACTAATGTAATATAATACAAGATGAGGTACACACAGACATTCATTTCCCACTACTTCATTAATTCTTGTGTAGCTGTGGGGGTGGCAGGGGCTCTTAGAGGCCTGAGGTTGTCAGGGTGGTTGCATTTTTACTGTGGTGTCATCAAGCTCAAGCCATTTTCTGGTCTATGCGCTGGTGAAAGGACAAGCAGCAGCAATACGTGTGGTGGCCCACATCCCTGCTGCCTTTGTGAAAACTGGGACTAAAAGCATCAGAACAGGAACTACTGTCACCTTTACAGCACCAGCCTCAGAGTTTCGACATCATGTTGATTTGTAAGAAACGTCCCTGAGGAAGAAGGATGTTAGCATCAAGAGTTATGAAGGGGCTTGAGAAGTCAGCTTGTCAGTTAGACCACAGGAGCATAGATATTGGACTGCATTTCCTGGCACAGACAAGCAAAGGGCTACAGGCTCTGACAGATGTCACGCTCAATGCACACTTCCTCCCTGCAGTGGTCCAAGCATTATCTCCAGCTAGAGGCAAAAGACCTATCTCCTACCCAACAACTTCAGCGGAAGCTGGGTTAGATGCTAGTTCAATTAAAATCAAAGATGACTTGCACTGAGGAAAATTATCATTTTGGAGGTTGTACAGTGGGACAATATTGCTTGAAAAACCTCCTACTGTTGTCCTGCTGCCAGTGATTGATAGCAACACTGGGACAATCAGAGGTAGGACCACCATGCAAGTAATGCAGACAGGGTGCTAGCAGCTGCCCATGTTATCACCACGTGTGTGCTTCTGCTCCAGACAAGGTTAGACAGCCTGGGTGATAAAATACAGATGTATGGTGTACGTCAGTGTTCCTATGACAAGCCTTGTCAGTGGACCACCAGAGTGGCTATGCAATGTGGAAGGAAAGCTCTTAGCATGGATTTTGCGGCTTGGGGGTTACCATGCTTTCCATAGTGCTTAGCAAGTGGCATAAATACACTTTGCTCTGAGCCTTGCCTAGGCAAATGGTTTTGAACCCAGCTGCATTACAATTTCTTTTCTCATTTTATATTTGTCTATGGCATGAATGTCTGCTGTCCACCCATGGTTCAGTTGTGTAAATTAATCTATCTTTTGTTTACATTCATAGTTTATCCCCTCCATGATATGAACCCTCAATTGTTTGCATGTTGCTATACATCAATATTTCTGCAGCAAATGGGAGATGAAAATGAATGCCAAAACCCACACAATGTCTTCTAAATGTTAACTGTAGATTTGGAAAATCATTGCTTATGCAAGCCTGACATATCAGGTATGTTCTGTATTGTCCAGGTTAGTGGATAGCATTGATATGATTAGATTATAAGGGTGAGCCATTAATCCTTCCTTTTCCTGATTATTATTAACAAAATTGGAGTATAAACTAACACTAACCTGCTTAGTTCCAGCTATGTTCTCATGAGTATAAATGTATCAGCCCATCAAATTTACATTTATAAAATGCCCTTCGTTCAAGGACCTCAGAATGCAAGAGGCAATCAATATAAAAATAAAATTTTTTGCCTTGATGAAGCAAGAAAAATTCAGCTTAGGAATTTCAAGATTTTTTGCCATCACTTTCTACACGGCAGTTGAATGGGATATGCCTGATTTATGTCTTTCACCTTGCCACTTGGTCTTCTTGTTTGTGTGCAAAATATAAGTGCTGATAGAAGAAAACCATTAGTAGTGTTTGCTTGGATAATGCCCTATACCTGTTTCCCAGAAAAGTCACGCTTTTTTGACTTGCCATTCCCTAGGAATGGCTGTATGTAACTTTTAAGCAAAGACTTCAAGTTGCAAAGACCTCCAGTTGCTCTAAAACAAGTAGCAGTTTGGAGAGGCCACCCAATGGCTGCAGGGAATGGCTGTGAAGCTGCCTACTGGCCTCACTTTAGGTGCAGAAACTGGATGCCAGCCTTTGGAGAAGGAGCCAAACATGCCATGTGTTGTGACGGTAATGCATTCCTAGTTTTCCAAGTTTGAGAGTTAGGAACCTAAAATCACATTTTAAGGAATAAATGCATTTAGGTGCTGCAGGGCTCATCTATGGCAGCAGTATCTGTCTTTAAACATTCATTTGGTGAGGTGGGAGAGGGAACTAATGAACACTTTCTTGTGTTTCTGGGTGCCTTTGTCATAAGGCAAGGAAATTTTATTACCATTTGTATTATGGATTATGATTGTCAGACACAGATGTGAAAGTCAAAACATATTTTGACTTCCATGGGGACAGATGAAAATTGTAAACTGATTTTCCCCCTTTAAAAATGACCAATCTCATTGTTAAATTAGATTAATTTGTTCTGTTGTTATGACTTTGCCATGTTCTAGATTCCAAGCAACTTCAATTTCTTATTTCCAAAACAGAAGTAGGTATCCCTAGGGGAAAGTGAAAATGTTTTGTGAAGCTAATGTTGGCAATATGTTAGCTGTGGAGGAGTGGGCTATAATTAGAGATCCATTTGCACCCAGTAATTTTCTGTTAGCATCTGTAAGTGACAGTAAGGTGCTGCGTTCTCACCATCTGTGGATTTATACATTTACTAATTCTTTGAGTCTTCACTTTCCTGAAAGTCATTTTTTTTCTGGTATCGTTATGTGACTGGTTTCAAAGCAGGAGCCACAGCAGAAACATGAGACACCTCAACAGCACAGAAAAACTAAAAAATTCCCTTTGCACTTAGACTAACTGACTTTCTTTGCCGGTCAAAAGTCATCAGTAAGCATTACCTATACAGCACCTCTATGACTGCTGTCTTGTGTTGTAATATTAAACTAGCCTTCTCTTATGTTAGCAACATAAGGTAGCAACAAAAGGCAGTAAGCAAAGGAAGAAAAAAGCTCCTCAGTGTTTGATCCGCTCCTTTCCTATTTCAAATATCTCACGTATTCCTGCTCCTGAAAACCTGTTGGATTCTGTTGCAACTACCCTGAGAATTGGAGATTCCTGAGTCTGGAGGGGGTGGAGAGTAGATTGAACAGCTTTTTTTTTTTTGCCCAGTGTATATGACCCATTTATTTGCTTTCACAAAACACTATCTACACAGATACACAGGTTGCACTCAGAGCCAAACACACTAGGAGCGAAATCATCGAATATCTTCAGGATCCATGTATTTTAGTGACTTGTGCTGTATGGATGCTATAGCAGAGCTGTAACACCATCTAGTCTGCTCTGCTTAAATACCAGTGGTTGCGAACAGGCTGCTAACTAACTGGCAGGATGAACTGAATCTTCCCTTGATGCTTGCAGTTCCACTGGGAATGGCTGCCATGCACTTTCATGCAAAACATTCAACTTAAAGGAATTAACTTTTTTTATTAGATACTAACAAGTCGTTCAGAAAATGAATTAAAATCAAATAAAAAAAATATCCCCCCCAAACCGGCCCAACCTAAAAAGTGCTGGTGTAAGTAATCTTGCCCATTGCAGTGTTTTCTGATAAAGCTTACATTCTTGGTCATTCACCAGCTGGAGCATAAAGAAAGAAAGTCCAGGGTGAAAAAATGCAGTATTTAGTACAGAGAGAAATGCAGATAAATGTTCAAGAAAATTCCAGTGGACTTGTGGACTTGTTTCTTTAATAGGGATAGATAGAGTGTAATGTAAGAAATCTAAATTAGCTATTTTCTATTTGTACAGAGAGCTACATCTCCTACATTCAATTCTCTAATCACTGGCAAATGTACCTCATAGAACAACATCTTTTGATTGTGCTATGGTTTTATATTTAAAGCTGAATACATAAATAAACTGTCTGAAATGTAAGAAAATAACTTGAAACACACAATCATGTTGCCTGCTCTTCCCTGTTCATTCTTCTTTCTTGGCTTTGAAGGCTGCTGCTTGTGAAAACATGAGGATCATTCTTCCTCACTGAAATACTGATATTTTATATCGCTATATATTTTTTGTGTGTGTGTGTGGAATTTGAGTGGATAATTAGCTTCTAATTCTTGCCAGGTGGCACTCTCCTGTTCTTCTCTCTTCTGCTCTTCTCCACCTTCCCTAACTCTACTACCCTTTTCCTCCCCATTCTTACTCTCATTTTTGTCATTTTTGTTTTATCTCTTCAGACCCCACTGCTACTTTGTTTCCCCTTCCTTCTGTCTTGGTGTCCCACCTTGTAGCCCTTCTTCCATGTGTGATGCCTCCTCTTCACCACATCTTCCCCAAGCCAGTTCTCAGCTCCTTCTCTTTCAGTCTTTTGCCCTGGGGTAATCCTTTCTCTGCTTATTTCTTCTCTCTGCTGTCTATTTTCTTTCTGCTGTTTAGATGGGTGAGACATAGCTGAAGGCCACCTACCTTATCAGGAAGGCAGGTACTTTAGCAAGGCCCTAGTTAGCTTTATGGTCTGTGGGCTGCCTGGCACCAGCCCATAATAGGCTTTACCAAGCTAGAAAATTAAAATGTAGCATGGAAATGTTCAGTCCATTATAATATTATGCAAAGTGTCATCTAGTGGCTCATTTTATCAAGAAAATTGCCCAGCACCTTCACAGTTTTCTTCAGTCTTTACAGTCCTGGTCATTGCCTCGTTGCCAGTCAGGAAGGATATTCTTAAACAATAAAAATATCCATAAT
Organism: Psittacus erithacus; assembly: GCA_009867235.2. NCBI lineage: Eukaryota > Metazoa > Chordata > Aves > Psittaciformes > Psittacidae > Psittacus > Psittacus erithacus. Next base: position 38,703 of record WYDI02028607.1, read on the forward strand.
GAATCTGCGTTGTAAATTATACTCAGGCATGCAATCTCTCACTCTAATTTTCAAATCTGATTGTCTAAATGAAGGCACCCAGTTCTAAATTTTAATTTTCAGACAGGCATTTAGGCACCCAAATACCCATTTTAAATCTCCTAAGTGCCCATCTGAGCACTCCAATACAGCAGGTGAATGAGCACCCTCAACTAAACCGTCAAGTTCAGAAACACGTTCTGTCTCATTGAACGCAATTACATTGCTGTTCATCGTACCATATCACCAGCATCCTCCTTTGTGAAACTGCTGCTCCTCCAGCAGAGCTCATTGCTTGGCTGGGTAACGGGGGCATGTCCTCTTGCGGCATCCTAGCGTCCCTCACAGGGGTTCCCAGGCTCCACTGGTACATCCCATGCTGCAGACCTTGGGGTTGTTTAACCAGGAACAGGAGGAAATGAAAGAGAACAGAAAGAGAACACAAGTACTTCTGGCTTTGCAGCAAAGTTGCCACCTTTGGGGGTAGCCACTGAGTTGCTCATCCTGTAAGAAGAGGTGATGCTCAGAGACTGACTCAGGAGTATCAGTCTGCTGCATGGTCTTCTTTGCTGGATTTTGACTTGCTCTGAGTCTGTAGCATGAAGGACTACCTCTCTGCTTCAAATACCTTTTCAGCCAATTTAATAAACTCTCTAGGACCATCGCAGGTGCTTCGCAAAAAATAACTTAATCTCTAGCATTCCACTGCTCCTGGGCAATTCCAAATGGGATTGCAGAATCAGACATTTCTGGTGCCGGTGGATGACAGAAGAGCACGGCTGAGCAGCGTTGGGCTGGGCAGGCCATGGCAGGCAGGAGCAGGCAGTTGCCTTTGGCAAGGCCTGAGCTGCCCTGAAACAGCCACAAAATGAAGCTGTAAAACGCGTTGGTCACGCGCATGGCACACCCGCGTCAAGGGCTCTTGCTGCAGCACGTACAATACACCGGGAGATACGCAGGCGTTTGTGCCGTGAAAGCAATCATATTCTTTGTTCCCCAGTTTAATGGAAGCCTCCTCCAAAGCACCCAGCGACTGATTTAAATCACAATAAGGCGCTGACTCTGGCTCACAAAAAACAAGGAAACAGACATTTATGGCTTAAATCTGGTCTGACACCTGACCTTAACTGTGACTGCCCTGCTAGCAAACAGAAACAACAACAAAAAAGGCTCAATTTAAAGCCTGTTCTTGTTAACTCGGAGTGTTAGATATAACTGTGAAATTCCGGCTTTTGTGGGGTTAATTGCATAACTCTTTGCTGTGCTTTAACAAGATGTTTTGTAGCTGAATAGCTGTGATTTCCTTTGTTTCTTTCTGTGGGCCGAAGGTAGTTTAAGAGGGGAAATTAGCCATTTAATTATTATGAGTGCAGGAGAAGTAAAAAGACCATATGGTTTGCTGTTGAAATTAGTCACAAGAAACTTTTTTTTTTTTTTTAATAATATGTGATATTTTTAACAAGCAGATGTGAAGCCACAGCGTCTCCCACAAGAGCTTTGCCAGGCTTATCTATTGTACCAAGTGCTGCAGGGGGGTATTTTTAGCACAGGGGGTCATTGAGAGGAGAAAGAGGGTAAGGAGGAGGAGAGGGCTGCAAGGCAAGCTGGAGGCATAGGCTATGTGAAGTGGAAGGACATCGGGGGCTGGCCAATGTACTGAGACCAGTACATTCACCGTTTGCCTGTTGGGCTCAGGCTCCCAGACACAGCACTTAAGGCTATTCTGAGCCCAGACCTTTGCTGCAGGGTATTTACTCTGTTGCTCGCTGCCTTGAGCATCTGAGCATTTCTTCACTGACCAGTCCCAGCAGGCATCCATCAAAAACACTAGCATTCCTCTATCAGCATGCCTCCTGTCCTGCTTCCCCCTCCAGTCCCTCATAGGCAGGCCTGGAGCCCTATTTTGGAGCCTTCTGGAAAGGCTCACCTTTCCAGGCTAGTCACCGACTCAGTGGGCCCACAGTGGCATACTGGGCAGCAGTTGCTTTCCCAAATTACAGCTTAAAAACAGGGTTAGGAAGGAAGTCTATGGGCGCCAAGCAGTGTTGCTCAACTAGGCAAAATGCTGCCCGTCGGCTGATTGGCATGAGATAAGGACATGGGTCCTGGCGAGAGGCACGCTCAGCTCCCGGTTCCCCTCGGGACTGAGCTTGGTGGGAGCAGGGAGCAGCTGCCTCTCACAGATGCGCGGCTGCTCCTCCTTCCCCGTCCTCCTGGGGGCCATTGGAAATCTTTGCGTGGTATCTTTGGCACCTGTAGCTACAGCGTGCTGACCCCTGTACCTGATAACACAGATCCCATTGCATAACTCTGGACATTCATTCCTCGTGTGTGTTTTCTGTTTCCCAGCCAGCTTTATGCCTTTTTTTTTTTTTTAAAAAAATCTCTTTTCCCTCCCATCCTTTTCTTCACTTCTAAGGGAATTTTCGTAAGGGAAAACAGAGTGATACCCTTACTTTTGTCCATTGTTTGCTGCCACCGATCTAGATACCAATGTCATGTTAGAAAGGCACAGATTTTCTCCATAAAAGTTATGTTGTCTTCCCGCTACCCTGACCAAATTTACTTTGTATTAAATTTTTTCAGAAAGCAGAGAAATCATAAAATAAATTAAGACTAAGGAGAGTGACTATTGCTATATAATTCTATAGAAGAGCTTCAGAACATTTGAGTAACAATAACAACACCGGGTTACTTTTGCACTGGCTCCTAGCCAGGCCAATAAAGTACCACCCAGCATGAAATATTCTGGTTTTGCTGCTAACCCATGCAGTCCTTTTGAAGTTAGTGGTTTTGCAAAAAAGGGTAAGTCAGGGCAGGATTTGAGCCCTTCAGGAAATTCTGAACAAAGTGCTTGATCATTGCTTTGCTCATGCTACAGTGCAGGAACTCAATTAGGTTGGCATTTACTGTGTGCAAGAACACCTACGCTCCTTTTCAGGCGAGCTGTAACGCTGTACTGAATTGTAGACAGCACTCCTAAACAGCGCTGCTTTTTCAAATGGGAACTTCAGGGAGTTATCACGGCTCTGATGCTTAATTTGAATCTTCGCTGAATTTGTATTCTCCTTTGCAGCCCACAGGTTTCTGATACTCCTGTAATACAAACAATAAAGGGCCCTGCATTGCTTTTCCCTGAACTTCAGGAATTATTCAAGTCACCTTATCAAGATAATTCAATAAGGTCTTCCTGTTCAAAATCACCCAATTGAATGGCCTATGGTATCTGTTTCTTCCGTTGCCTTTTTTCCTGCCTGCCTTCCTGCCTTCTTCTTTTCTGTTTCTTTATACCAATTCTAATTATTTGACGCTCAAATGATAAATGAGTTTCAAATAATTAGAGGTGGTATAAAGGACCACAGCTGGGAGATTTATACCAGCCAAGCCGTGCGAACAAAGAGCCTTCTGTGGGTATCGCTTTCCTCTGCAGACTTTGAAGCCCTGTTCTGCTGTCTCCACCTTCAAAGAGCTATATCATTTTTAACCCACGTAATTTTATTCTCCGTTTTCATACCTGGGCAATGTCACAGGCCCTTATTAAGGAGCAGACCAAATGTCAAAGTTTTGTTGTAAATCAGCAGGAAGCCAGTAACAAGTAGGGGTGAGAGGGCTCAAGGGAGACCCTATACAAAGACCCAAGTCAGATATGTTGCCAATTCATTAGAAAGGAGTGCTGTAAAAGATAAACCGCCTCCAACTTTCTTCAGGACAACCTAGTAACAATAACAACATTGGATTACTTTTGCAGGGACCCCCAGCCAAACCAGTCCTGTCATTTGGAAATAAAGGTAAACCTGCCTGACGTCTGCAAATACTCAGCAGGGTTCTTGTCTGCTGCTAAATTGTATGTGAAAGAGTATGAATTTTTAAAGTCAGATAAATAAATAAATGTGTGTCCAGGACAAAGACATGCTGAGAAAGAACCTCCGAGAGAGAATATGTTACTAGCAATCTCTTTCGTTTCTCTTATTCCCCTGGTGACTTCATATAAACTTTGTAAGGAGCCAGACTTTCCCTGTCATAAAACAAGGCTGAAAGCCTTGCTTTCCTCCGAGGCTCATGTGACGCTTCATACTGTGGAGTTAGAGCGATGTTTTGCATGCTGCTATCTAACAATTGAAAGATAAAATGCAATGCATAACTGAAGTGAAACCTGTCTTTTCTTCTCTTCAGAGCAGGACCCTCAGTTGTGCCCATGCAGTCATGTGTGACTAGATGAGGGGAGGGAGACTGAAGGTGGAGAGGGGGGCTTAGCGCAGAAGTACTTTGGTGCAGACCTGTGGAAACTCTGTTTCCCTGAGGAAGCCTCCTGGGGTCTCCAGTTCCAGTGTATGTGGTGAAGGGGATGGTGTAAATACCTGTAATGCAACTTTTCTAGTTTATCTTAGGAAAAACTAAGGTGAAAGGCAACAATTAGTGATCAGGGGAATGCCTAATGGGATTTCTGATACCTTGGCTGAGGACCAAGTGAGGACGGCTTCAATTTCTCAGAGAGGAGGAATGGTAGAAAGCGTGGCTTGTGATCACAGTGGGTCTTCTTTTTGGCTTTGTTTTGGTTTTTTTGTCTGGCTCCTTGTTGGTTTTAGGCTGTAGGCTCACTAATGTGTGACAGGTCCTGTAAAGTCTTTTGTTGATCTACCAGATGCTACTAGTGTGGTGCTGCTTTGCTGCAATGTATAAGCAGAGACTGCTGCAGGAGTAGGTATCAGTGACTATCAGCATTTTCACAGTGAAAAAGGAATTTATTAACTTTAGGATTTATTTCTCTACTGAACTTTTCTACCATGATTTGCCTTTTTTTACCAGCTACTGGAAAATCAGAACTGAGAGCAGTGAGTTTAAGAGAGAGATGCATCTTCACTCTCTCCTTCTCCAGAATGAAATAGCAAACTCCCAGTTCTCTGGAAATACTGTATTGATGCAACTTAGCATGGGAACACAACCAGAGCTTTTCCTCTCATTTTTCAGCCAGGAAGGATGAGCAACCACACATCAATACAGTGACAGAAACAGAGCATTTGTGAATGTTGACTGAAACATGGGCACTATGTACAACAGTTTCAATCACAGTAAAACAATTGCCATGAAAATGTGCCATCAATATTTGATTGACATTATCATTTTAAATCCTGTGGAGAGTTGGGGAGCTCTATGTCCAGGCAGACAGCTGAATGAAGAAAGATGAATCCATATTTTCAGATATAGCAACTTTAATAGCCTATTGCTTTGGCGTATAAAAATATGTAATCTGGAGATAATGTAAGACAACACTGTAAATCAGAATACATGTAGTATTTCTTCCTAGCCAGTGCAAGAAAACTGATGAATGCAAAAAAAGAAGAAACTTCTAAAATAAGCCTGTTGGGGGAAGCTGTGAAAAGAAGGCTGAATTAGAAAATACAAAGAAAAGTAAAGCAAAATCAGGGGCATATGACTACCCCATGGACTCTGCTGGAGGCAAGAACTAATTTCACACCAGCAAAGGACTGTGCAAGCTGGCAAGCTACACCTGCACAGAGCACAGGGGAGGCATGGTATTAAAGGCAGAGGAGAAGAGGATACAAAAAATGAAAAGAAAAAAAATAAAAGTTTGTCTCAGCAGGGCAATGCATCTAATGCTACACTGTTAAGACTGATACCCTGTGGATGTGGTCCTCAGGAAAATTATCCCATACTTTACATGGCTAAACTACACATCGCAGGAAATGGCTGACTTTCCTGGACCCTGTTGGGTGAATCAACTATCTGTGACACACTTATCTGTTCAACAATTGCATGTTATTAGAGGATGAAGCTCAAAGAAAGGTTATTTGATTGCACAGCAGTTTGTAAGCAGTGTTAGATAAACCCCTTACTGAGCCTGGTTTTTTATCTCCAAACCCTTTGCCAGGCTGACAGCCTGTTGGTTATCTCGAGAGGTACCTATGGGGTCTTTAAAGGCTCCATGTCTGGCAGAAGCTGCAAGTGCCATTGCTGAATCAGTATTTCCATGGGCTGCTGGCTGGAGTGCAAGCAAAAGACCACCCTGGCAAGGTGTGATCTAAAAAATAGGAGGATACTGAGGAGATTTTGTTAGCAGAGCAGTGCAAAAAGTTTTTGTAATCTGGGCCAAACACATTTACAACATCCAGCTTGTTCTCTAATTAGGTGGTCTGGAGACTGAATTCATTCCGGTGGGCCAAAATATGAAATATTTGGGAATCCTGGCAGGCTCCACACAACTATTCATGCTTCTTGTTTATCTCACAGTGTTTCTTTGCATAATGAATGGGAAGGGGTGAAGTAAACACAGCAATGTTTAAAACAATAGAACAGCTTGGATTGAGACATTACTGACCCCCATTTAGATTTTCAGCAACGAGGCAAAATAGTTGCTTTAGAGATAATAATGCTTTTTAGGTTGGCACTGTATCCAAGAGCTCTCTTTCTGCTTGTGGCATTGCTTGGGAGAGGGTAGAAATGCCTTTTCAGGCTTAACTCCTACCCAAGCCTGGATTTTTGAGCTTGAAGTGCCGCTTCTCTTGCCCTCACAGCAGACAGAGTGTGCCTCAGACAAGAGATCCATTGCAAATTCAGGCTGTTGCAAACACATTTGACCAGCAATTTGTGACACAGTTTCCATGATATTTTCCAAGTCGATGGAAATGGTTTGGTTTTTATTATGAACAGAGAAGTATCAAAAATGCACAGCTTATTTGTGGACATGTACAAGGCACCAACAAGGCTGCACACAAACTAGCTAGGGTGCCAGTGGGCAGCACTGGGGAATACATAGCAGCATTTTGTGTGCACACAGAACAAATGGAGTTTGATGCTGGGAGCAGCAAATGGTGTCCTTCCTGCATGTTTTTTGCCCTCAGCACTGGCCTCCTGGTTTTGGACAAACCGTTCAAAAGGGACAGATCTATTATTGTTTAAGTCACTGTCAGGGGGACAGGGATCCTCTAGTCTCTTTGATGTCCAAGTGCTTGGGCTGTTGGTAAGAGGGGACTCAGGCATCTTTGTTTTCAATTAGTTTTCAGTTTAACTGAAAGGGAATGTCTGTACTGACTTTAGAGTCCCATGCATAAAACCATACAGTAGATTTCTAACGCAATTCTAATAGGCCAAATTCTGTTCAGGTTTTAGGATGATGTGGTTACCCTGGCCTTGATGAGTGTGTGCACTGCATAAATCTGCATGAAATGTGCCTCAGTCTGTCTGCTTATTCACAAGCCCAATGACACATTCTGCACCAAGGGAGAGAATCAACAACTTGCATATGCATCCAGGGATTTAGCTAAGCACATCACCACAGACACCAAAGCTCCTGTACCCAGGGTAGGTTCTAAGTGCACAGTTAATGGCCACTCCTTGCCAGATATTTCCTTGCAAGGAAATTAAACTATTTCCAAAATTGCAAATGAATAATTAATATCCTACCAAGAAATTAGTATTGTCCTCGAAGTGCTCTGAAGTAGCAGCTGATTCTGCAAACAATTGTATCTTCATGTAGAGCACGTTGCAGGTTCAGGGCATTCCTTGCCATGTCAAATAATCATTAGCTTTTCAACAATATCAGGGGAATCTTTTTCTATTTTTTTTCCTGCTCACTTTTGCGCACTGTAGGGCACTCGGATGCTCATTAACATACATGTCCCTTCCAATTTCACTCTCATTTGCACTATGTTAACAGCTACTTTTTCATCTTTGCTCAGACAAATGATGGCCTTTGTAACCAGGAATAAAATTAGTCACAAATGGAAACCTGTTTTAATGAGGCCAAATTGTTATTTAATTCCAAACGTGTACAATATTTTTTCTCTAAATCTCCTTTAATTCCTTCCCAGTATTAATTATATCTTGTCATAAACAGGCTTCAGAAATGCCAGCTCCTCCAGCAGTGTGCAAAATAGAGCCTTATGCCAGAGCACTGCATTAATAAGGTAAAATATAAAAGAGGGAGGAAAAGCTCCTTTTATCTAATTTATCCAAAACTTCTGATTAAAATATATGAGATCACTGGTTTTTATATTGGCAAATTTGGCAGCTCCTCTACATTTACTGAAACTGTAACATAAATCAAAACTGAGATTCTCTCCAAAAATGCATTATTTGTTATCAGAGTAAGTATGTGTTAGTGACTCACACATGAATAAGATACTTCTGTTACAGCTGTTTATTAGAGAGTTTTCTTGGCTTCCACTTCTTGCTCTGCCACTGCCTCGCTTCATAACCTTAGGGAAGTCGTGTTTTGATTAATTCAACTGATGTGCATATGTATATGTCTGTACATAACTGTATGTATGTACATAACTATATATTTAGTTATTTCTATTTCCTGCTAAAAGAATGTTTCAAAATGTTTTAAAAGACAAAATGAAGATGACATAGAGACTCTGCTTGGTAGTGTACCTTCTTTATTTAGCTGTGCACATAAGGCAGAGCTACTCGAGCAATATCCAGGCAGGTACAGAGTTAGCACTCATAGGTCAATCCCAGTGAAGGTAGGCCAGAAGCAGCAACTATCTATCATAGCTCTCCTTCTCACCAACCCCCCAAAAGTTCTTACTCACAATAACAACAAGGTATTGTTTCTTCATTAACCCAGCAATTCTTCCCCAGTTAAAGGATTTGGAAAACTATGTGTTGTTACAGTGCCATCTGGTGATTCGACTGTATAAGTGGGTGAAGCTTTCTCATCAGGCGCTCCAGCAGCGTTATTACTGTTCTGCATTACTTAGCATACTTCCTTAGGCATCTTGTCATGCATGATTTTTTTTTTTAACTCTTTATCATTTTAATGTGTAGGAAACTTCAACAAACAGCAATCAAAACATTTTCCAAATGTATTCTTAATCAAGTTTATCAGTAGCAGTTTGATTTTAAGTAATGGAAGGCAAAGCAGTACAAGAAAGAGTGTTTTCTAATCATTCATAATTCATCAGAAGCCTGATTGTGCTGTTACTGCACCCCTGGACAAAGGCACATGCTCTTCTTGGTACCTAGAATATGCTATAGGTATGCTGCTAGCATCCCATATACACTTGTGTGGTACCGGGCTTTTTCAAGGTGTTAAGCAAGCATTAGGTGCTACCACTCCTCAGTGAGTTATGGAAGCCTTGTCCGTGTGTTATTTATGTAAAAATGAGTTGGAAGTGCTTGTTTAAGATGAGTCTTGAACAGGGCTGAGTTTAGAGCCGTGGATGACCATTTCTCTTCTCCTGCCTGAGAGGAGGATGTGTGGTCCCTCAGGTGTGCCTGTTTGTGACATAGTGTGGTGGTGTGATGTTGCTTTGGGGCTTGGCATGCCTCAGTCATCAGCTTTTCTGGTCATTTTGCACATTTCCCCCACTTCAAAGTAGGAAGAATGATTACTTTGTTCCTCTGTAAAAGGTGAGTATTTGTGTACTTTCTTGTTTAATAGACAGTTAAGGGTTTCCTCTGATCTGGGGGTCTTTTGAGGCTGGTCTTAACGTGAAGTGTGTAGTCCTCATGCAAATGTAGAGTAGCTGCTAGTAAAATTTAGCACTAAATGAGCTTTTGAAGCTTCAGATCCTTGTCTGAATGTTCACATAACTGCAATGATTGTTTCCTCTTCTTCAAAATAGGTCAAAAAAACACAGAAAGGCCTGCTGCGGGCAGAAGACAATTATAATTTGCCCCCTAAAAATGTTGTGTGTGTTTTACTGGGATAGAAGCATATAAAATTCCAAATGTTGAGTTTAATTATGAAAAAGCAGTAACAAATTTCTCATTTCCCTTCCATCTTTTGGTAATCCATAGGGGAAGGAGGCCATTTCTCTCTCTCCCTTGCTTAACCCAGAGGAAATGCAGTTACTTCTTCTTCCATTCAGGTGTTACCAGCTGTCTTCTCTGGAAAGTAACAGCTCTGTCTGTTCTAAATGTCTGTGGCACCAGCTCGCTTTTCTCACACTCAGCTCAGCTCCAGCCTGCTGCGAATGGGGACTTGAGGCAGGAGGTGTTTCTGGTCTATACCCAAATCCTTCTGAAAAGTCAATCAATGTTCACTGTGCAGGTGAGGGTATCACAGCTCAGGATGGCAATTCTCACTATTCCAGGGAAATGGCATACAGTTGAGAATACTGTTTGTGTAGTTGTGATTGATATTAACCAAAGGGCATTTTTAGAAACACATTCTCAAGAGCTAATAAAAATATATGGTATATATGCTTCAAAAAGTGGAGAAAGCAGTCAGAAGCAAAGAAGGTGTGATATCTGCAGGCAGGGCCAAGTCCAAGAAGAGTTTGGTGTTTAATTGGCCAAGTTAAACAAGATACAATTAGGGCTAACCTGGTCCCCAAGGATTCATAAAGCCTTATTTGGGAGTTCTGTGGAGATGTTGGGGAAGCAGTGGCTTTAATTGTATCTTGTTTAACTTGGCCACTTTAATCACTTACACTGCTCTGACTCGGCTTCTTTCATAGATGTCACACCTTCGAGCAGCTGACCAGCCTCTTTTTTCTCCTAATGTAGCTTCTTCTATATATTAACTGTTCTGAATCAGATAGAAACGGTATTTGTACCGAGCCAAAGAGTTTCAACTTACTATATAACCAGAGATGAGTAACATATTATAAATGAATATTTTTAACATAATAGTTCAGGATCTCCGCAGCTTAAAGTCTGGACAACAAAGTGCTGCTCTGCTGGCCATAGAACAGAGTCATAGAATCATTTAAGTTGGAAAAGACCTTCAAGATCATTGAATCAGACTGTTAAACTCCAAGTCCACCACTAAATCATGTCCTTAAACATTACATCTACACATCTTTTAAATACCTCCGGGGATGGTGACTCAAACACTTCCCCTGGCAGCCTGTTCCAATGCTTGACAACTTTTTCAGCGAAGAAATTGTTCCTAATATCCAATCTAAACCTCCCCTGGCACAACTTGAGGACATTTCTTCTTGTTCTATCACTTGTTACCTGGGAGAACAGACAGACCCCCACCTCACTAAAACCTCCTTTCAGGCAGTTGTAGAGAGCGTTAAGGTCCCCCCTGAGCCTTCTGTTCTGCAGACTAAACACTCCAGTTCCCTCAGCTGCTCCTCATAAGAGTTGTGCTCCAGACCCTTCACCAGCTTTGTTGCCCTTCTCTGGACTCGCTCCAGCACCTCAATGTCTCTCTTGTAGTGAGGGGCCCAAAACTCAAAGCAGGATTCAAGGTGCAGCCTCACAAGTACCCAGTACAGAGAGACGATCTCTTCCCTACTCCTGCTGACCACACCTCTTGTGACTGGCTGCCAACTGAATTTAACTCTATTCACTACAACTCTTTGGGCTTGGCCATCCAGCCAGATTTTTACTCAGTGAAGAGTGCATCCATCCAAGCCATGAGCAGTTAGTTTCTCCAAGAGAACGCTGTGGGAAACAATGTCAAAATCTAGGTAGGCAACTTCCACAGCCTTTCCCTCGTCCACTATGGAGGTCACATTGTCATAGAAGGAGATCAGATTAGGCAAGCAGAACCTGCCTTTCATAAACCCATGATGACTGGGCCTGATCATTTGGCTGTCCTTTATGTGGCACATGATGGCAATTCAAGTTGATCTGCTCCATAACCTTCCCTGGTACTGAGATCAGACTGACAGCCCTGTAATTCCCCATATCCTCCTTCCTGCCCTTCTTGTAGATGGGCATCACGTTTGCTAACCTCCAGTCAGCTGGGACCTCCTTGGTTAGACAGGACTGCTGGTAAATGATTGAAATTGGCTCAGTGAGCACTTCTGCCGGCCCCCTCATTACTCTTGGTTGGATCCCATTCAGCCTCATAGATTTGTGTGGGTCTAAGTGGTGTAGCAGGTCACTGACCATTTCGCTTTGGATTGTGGGACGTTATTCTGCTCTCTGTCCCTGTCTTCCAGGGGTGTACTCAGAGAACAACTGGCCTTACTATTAAAGACTGAAGCAAAGATAACATTAAGTACCTCAGCCTTTTCCTCGTCTTTTGTCACTGTGTTTCCCGCTGCATCCCAAAAAAGACAGAGATTCACCTTAGTCCTCCTTTTGTTGCTAATGCCAACACCAGCCAAGAAGCTGAGTCTTGGCTCCACATGATCAACATGAGTCTCCACATGCTGATCATGTGGAGACTCATTGCATACTTCTGCTCTATCCAGGGGCAAAAGTCACTTTCCATACCTTCTGGGCTACCAGCTGCTCAAGTCAGCCAGTAACTGAAATTACTGATACATTATCTTTTCCTTCATCAAGAGACTGTGGCAATCATACGTGTGACAGGTGATTGCTATGGGCTTCCTACATGTGCCTACCTGTTAGATACAGCCGAGACAGTTATCACTGGAAAAGCAGAGCTGGGTGTCAAAATCTAAAAGGATTTAGGCCAGACCTCCAGATGCACTTCACTGTGGCTGACTGCCATGCTGCGAATTTCAATGTGTGCCTGTGCTGCTGCAGGGCTTCAAATATCTAGAAGTACCACGTCTTCTGCGATGCTCTTAACAGAGCTTTCCTGATTAAATCAGCTCCTGTCTCAACTCACAGGCACTGCATATATTTTGGGAGATGTGGTCTGAACAGCCTACACCATGGGGGAGAATGGAAGCATGAGACTTTTGGCTAACCTTTTCCTAAAGCAATGCCTTCACCATTGGAGGACAAAGAAATATTTGTCAGGGAAGATTTTCAGCACAGCTAATCCTGCCTCGGAGCACAGTTCTGGACAAGGATCTGTTGAGCACTATGAAACTCTATGGTTTTAGGATTTCTGGGTAGAAGTATTTTAACCTGGGACTGGTTTTGTTTTGGTTTGTGGGTATTTTTTATCCAGTCTTTTCGTTCAGAGGAAACTGATAAATTCAGTCTATCTTTGTAAGGAAATTAGCCACAAGAAAACTTAAATTTTTCAAACTGTGCTGTTTTATAAGAGAATAACAAATCTCATTGCAAGACCAGGGATCAAGTTTATCAGTTCCTCATGCCAGACACCTGGTTTGGCCCCTTAATGCTTAGGGTGTCATTTAAGGCTATAGATAAGCTGAACTAATCACCTATGAGCTGCTGGAAGGGGAAATGTTACTTCTCCCTCACCTCGCTTGTCCCTGGCTACCCATTCCCTCCCATCTGGCTCCGTCTGAGCCAGCAGTGAGCCACCTCAGAAGGCTGAACTAGCACTGAATGCCTCTCTTCCTGAAACACAGTTAGTTTTCTCCCAGTTGCGCCACTTGAACCAGCTCACCATGAGATGGAAAGAGAGAAGAGCCAGCAGCCTGCAGACATGAGCAGCAGGGAGGACAGAGGGAGGGATGCAAATCCATGGACTGCTGTAACCTAAAATGGGGTGCTTTGTTGAGTCTGTTCAAGAAATTGGGTCCTGACTGCTTGGCAAAATCTGCATACGGAAGTCTCAGTCCTTCAGGGCATAAAGCAAGGCTGGGCTATCTCCTCTCGGCCTTGCTGAATTCCCATCCATTAATTCCTGGCTGTAGCACAAACTGTAGGGCAGAGGCAGTTTGGAGTCAAAAAAAGTGGCGTGTTTGTTCTCCTGTCAAGAGTGGCTTTTTTGTAACATGCAGCACGTTGGTCATGAACTCCATAGCCTAAGGTAAAAGAATTTACAAGCACCATTGATGGAACTGCTTTTATGAAAACAGAGTATCTCTGGATTTTTCATTTTCTCTTCTTTTTTTCCTTGGGGGGTGGGGGAGGAGGAGTAGAAGGAATTTAAATCTAGAGCAGTAGGAATCGTGAAATTTAGCATGCAAAAATGTTCCAAAAGTTAAGATTTCTCCTGCAAGGGTAAATTGGCTGTGTGACGCACAGCAAGTATTTGCTATTATTTCCTTGGGTTTTGATGGACAGGTATGGTTTTGGGTAGATTTGTCATTCCAGCAGTCTTGCTAGAGGGCCGTGTGTGAGCAGACTTGTTGCAATGAAAACGAAAGGCCAGTATGCTTATAATATATGTATACAACGCACACCTCTCCTCCAAGCCTCCTAGTAAAACAGGGTTTCATGCAGTTCTCCCAGATGTGCCTAGATAATGCAAGCCAGTATTTTTATACCACACTTATTCTAGGGAGGGGGAGTGCTCAGCGGCAGCAGGCCCCAATTCTGTTGGACTCAAAGCCTCAGCTCCCAGCTCTTTCTATTGTTCTCCTTGTCAGTGGCAAACTTTGGGACCTCAACTTAGAAAGGAGAAGAAAAGCACCCAGCTGAAAGCTCCTGATTGGAGGGGGGAGGATGGGGAGCAGAGGGCTTTGAGTCACCAAACGGTGTTTATCTCTGCTTTTTCCCCTTTTTTTCTTGTTCTTCTGGTTCAGTGTAGCATGAAGCGGGACGAAGGGAGGAGATGGAAAGCAGTGGAGGGGTGCGGGGGTCATGGAGGCATCCTGCCTGTGTACCGCTGCCGCCTGCTCCGGAAGGGCCTTATCTCATGAGCCCCAGATCAATTTGACTAATCTATTTTATCTCGCCATCTAATCTATCTATTTCTGCTGAGCTATCCATCTGCCTCGTGGTATTGATCCCAGCAGTTTTGTAATTGTATTTATAAAATGCCCTTTCACCCTCCTGGGAACAGGGGTTTTGTGTAAAGGCAGATGGGGGGGCAAGGGGTAGAAATCGCATACTCCACTGCTCCTGATGGCAAAGCCCGCGGCACCTGCTCCAAGACCTCCAGCCTTGCATTCCTTCCTCCTTGTGCAGCCCTTCTTCATCTCCTTGGCTCCAGATCACTGAAGATGTACAGGTACACAGGCCAGGGGAGTACATGGAAGTGTTGCAATGACAGAGGGATGACTGCCAGGAGCAAAGCCATTTGCAGAAAATGGAGCAGTGTCCATCTCCAGCCTGTTGCAGAAGAGCTTGTTCCAAGCTGAAATACATCTGTTTCCAACAGTTAGCTAGAGCAGGCTGAAACTGCTAGATCATCCTAGGGGAAAAAAGAAGTGAGGGAAGAAAGCAGGATATTTGTGATTTGGAGGGATTTTATCCACACATGAAATCAGATTTAATCTAGAGATGAGGAATGACAACTTCCAAGTGTAAACAGCTCCTTAAAGATGCACATGAACGTCCTCTGGTTAAATATCAGAGTGGCAACGGAGCCTCCTCCTGTCTGTGGGAACCAGCTGCCACACGAAGTCCTCAACAGTTTGCCTTGCTCATTTCTGTTTGTCCCTATTTAGGCAGGAACCTGTTCTTTGCATGGGGCTGGGCATTTTCTCAGCTGCATCTTATTCAGAAATGAAGAGTTAAGTAAGTCCTAAATTTTCCTACTTTGCCCTCCACACTTTAATCATAGAAAACCCTATATACCAGCAAAGTTTCCTGCATGATGAATGTATGTGTGTGTTTCCATCTCTATGTTTTCTCCTCATTTTCCATCTCTGGAGTGTATCACATCTCACCTCTGAGACATGCTGGGAGAGTAAAGGACACTGGGGTCACACTGGTCTCTGTTTACACACTTCCTTCCAACTTCTTCATTAGCAGGAAGTTGTTTCTGATTAGCCTCATTTTTTTATATCAGTAATGCTTTTATTGTGTATCTATTGCACATGAATAATTGGCTAAACAGTGGAGACCTGTCTTCCACTCAGTGCTATTTCCCTGTGTGAAGCACAGTAACTTCTGAATTGCACATTGGATAGATGTTGGGATTGCAGGGAGTGCTGTAGGCTTTGGCAGGCACCTGAACCCAAATTCCCAGTTCCCAGTTCAGAGCACTGGGAAGGACTGGTTCACAGGGATGCAAGATCACCAGGCTGTTTTGCGCAGAAAAGCGTGTTTGCCACCCTCTGCAGCTGCTTGCTTAATAGCAGAGGTTAAATTTGCTGTGTTAGGAGCTCATGCCTTTGAATCTAGGCTGCAAACAGGCAGTGTCTGTATGAGACAGCTGATCAGTGTAACTGCTAGCTTGGGATCCGAAACACCTTAGTTATTGCAGCAGGGGATCCTGAACAAACTAAAAACACTTTAATTGACCATAACCCCCAAAAGCCCCTTTTAAATGCTGGCAAATCCCTTTGCTCATGGAAAAATCATGCACCTGTTAAGTAACCTGTCACCCCTTGTTACCCCCTTCTCAGCAGAGCCACAGAAGCTGGCAGCCTATGCAAAGCCAGACCTCTTCGCTCCAGGCAGGAGGGCTGGTGTGGAAGGGGTATCTCCAGCCCCATAGAAGAGAGTCACATCTCTGCATCTTTCTATGACTTGGTCCATCCTCAGTTGATCTCCCTTTCATTAGCAAGGCTGAAAGTAAGATTACATTTAAAAACATTATTAAAATGTGCTAGTTGTCTAAAGCTGGCATTTGTAATGCAATTTCATGAAGTTTTATATTGACAGTGCGACACTTTAAAAGGCCTGTTCTGATTAACAAGGCTCAAAATTGCTCCCTTGGATCTCCTGGCTATGTTTTAAGAGAGAATAAAATGCTATGGATCTTGAAACCGCTGAAATCATAAATCCCCAGTATTATCAGCAGCCTTGCTGTTCTGAAAAAGTGGAAGGTGAGATCAGAGACCCCTGTCATCTCCCCCTGCTGACTCAGCAGAGACTGACGGCTGCTCCTCTGTGGAGGGGGTACAGCCGATGGGATGGGACTGCCACCAAATTACACTTTGGCTGTTCCTGCTTTTGCCCGAGCCTCAGGGACAATGTCAGTGTGAGGCCTCTGGCTGAGCTGTGTCCTGCATACCCACACTTGCACCAGCTTTGCTTTCTCCAGGAAGTTCAGCAACCTTCATGAGGTGGGAATTTGCATTCCTGCACCCATGGACAGCTGTGCTTATTACTCTTTTTTGGTTCTTACTATCTCTGTATGTGAAAACACATTGCATGTGCTGTATTTTCACCGAAGACCTCCCCTTGCCTCGCGTTCCTGTGTTTCACCCACAAACAGCAACATGAGACCCTCAGGATGCCTGAATGAAGCTCAGTCTCTCCGAAGAGCAGTGGAATGGTGAAACAACAGGTTTATTGGCCAAGTGGAAGAGCAGATGCAAGCAAAAAACCTCATTATGTGGGCTGTGCAAGGGAGCTGGTGACATGAATGCTGGGCTCTTGTCAGAGCTTCTTCTGTGAGTGTGACATGAATCACGCCCATGCAGACACATCATGGAAAAGGTGATTATTTCTGATTTTGTTAGTTAAAGGTAGGTGGCATTGCTTTATCCAAATCACACTTTTATCTGTGCCACACACAGTAAAAACTGGCAGGAACATTGTAAGTCCTCTGACTGTCACGGCCATGTGTTCATCTGGAACTTTAATTGGAGACTTTTCTGTTTTACCTGAAGTCGATTTTACTGGTTTGGTTCACTTGACCATCCCATGTTCCTTAGGGACCAGCAGCATATCATCACAATCACTCTGGCTCACCTGGAGGAAGGCTTTGGGAGCAGAGCGCCGAAAAACATAAACCAGCGTCTGCTCTTTTACTCAGGCAATAAATCTATTGCTTTATTATTGCTGTTGGGAAACTTGGAGCCAAGTTCTTTGCTAGCAAAACATTGACTTCGGTGGAGTTTGGCCAGCAGAGAGTTTAGTTTCCTGGGTTTGTTCCAATTGGAAGAGTGTGCTCAGGCCAGTTGTTGTTGTTTTGCTTTTTAGCGGTTTTAATTTAAAATAATTCTGTGTTGTGGGTTGGAATACTTTTTTGTAATTTCTTCTTCTTACATCACGTTGTTTGCAGCAGTCAGAAATTAAAAAATAAAAAGGTGCCATTGCTACATATTCTCTTCTTTGTTCAGGAGTTACAAAACTCAAGATCTCCTCCAAAGGCAAGGGCTGAACATGGCTTGGTGTGACGTGCTGCCCAGGTAAGCAGCAGCAGTGCCAATGCATGCCTTCAGCCCAGGCGTCTGGGGATGAGTCTGCAGCTGGTTCTTGCAGGAGACTCTGAGCATTCAGCTGGGTTTTCTAATAACGCAGCAGCTCCCCAGTAACCCCCATCTCAGCTCTCAAAGACCAGCAGAAATGCAACTTACAACTTGTCAAGGCAAGCCTCATACCTTGGGTATCTGGCATTAAGACACTAAGTTGTTCTCTCTGAAGGCTGTTATTAACTCATTCTTTGTACCAGGTTTAGCACCAGAGGGCCTTGGCTCTGTTGGGGCCTGTAGCTATTCCTGCAGTATAAATGTTATTTATACAGTGCGATTAAGCTGAGTTTTAATGTAACCTGTTGCCAGCACTGGGGTATGCACCAAAGTGAAAGGATGTCTTGTGAGACACATGGGAAAACCAAAAGCACAAAGCCTTAAACACCTGTTAAACAAAGAAACAGCTTTCTAGGAGACGTGAAGCAATCCAAGTAGCAGATGAGCCCATTTTGAGAAGTAGCACTCTCTTGAGCAAACTAATTAAACATAGGTGGAAGCCAGAAACAGGACTGTGGCCATCTTGTCTTGTGCGCTTCCAGCTGGTGGCAGTGATGCAGGCTTCTCACTTCCTCATGCTTGCATAATGGACTTAGAGAGAACCACTCAGTGTGTCTTAGCGCACGAAAATCAACATAGTAACACTCTGTAAATGTATGTCAGAGAAAGACCAAAGCAAACACACATACGCATCACACCCTGCTGTTTGTACAATTCTTCTGTTGTACTTAGGATGGATTTACCTGGGGCTTTCCTCATTCCCCCCTACCCAGAGAAAGGACTCAAAGGAACAGGCTTTTCTCTTACAGAGGCCCTGAACACCAGCTAAATCGCCGTGCTTCTCCATCTTCTCATCCTTTGGAGCAAGCACACAGTTGGAGTCCCATGATGCAGGCCACATGAAATTTTGGAGTATGTTTTCACTGGTGCAGCATTGATTTTACTAGGATCAATATAAATATTACTTCAGCTTTCAACTGCTAATTATATCAACATAAACTTAATTCATAGTGATGATCACAGTCCTAATGCTGTGCTGCTGCCAACCCTCACAACGGATGCTTTGAGACATGTAAACCCAGCCATTAGCAATCAAGTAAATGCCCCCATTACACACCACTGATACTGGCTAAAGAACTTTTTAATTGACTTCTTGCAATTTATGGCAGATAGTGCAGACTGTGTGTTTAAAATCAGGGTTCCTTTTTGTGTTTTCTATCTGCTGCTGCTTAGATGGATGCTGATCTTATATAATAGTAGATGTAACATTACATGCTTGAAATTGAAAAGACTGAGGTTGTTTCACTTGGAAAGAAGACAAACAAGAGAGATCAAGATAAAAGTCTATGAAAGAATGAACAGTGTAGAAAAAGTTGAATGAAAGCATCTCTTCCCCATCTGTTAAAATAAAAATGCTGAAACAGTCATTGAAATCAAAAGGTAGTAAATTCAAAAGTAGTAAAAAGGGGGTTCCCCATAACCAGAATGTGAAAACTTGGTTACCAAAGAAAATCTCTAGGGCCAAGAATTCAGCATTCAGATATGGATCGCACATTTATATGCAAAAGACTATCAAGAGAGGTTATACTTAAAGATAATGCTTCTAGGAAGGACTCTAAAGCTTTAGGGTCTCATGGATTAAACTGCTCTCAAACAACCCAGAGTTAGGATAACATTTTCACAGAGGCTGGATTAGACAGTAAGGGTTTCCTTCTTCCTTCCCACTCATGCATCTAGCAAAAGCCGTAAGGAGAATTCAACAAACAAACAAAGCCAAACGAATGAAACACCAACAAATGGCTTTTAGTCCTGAAAGTTTCTAGGTTTGAGGTAAGGTACTGGAATTTTAGATGATCCATTGTTGAAAGAAAGCTAAGAAAAGCTTATTGTAGAGGCGATTTCCACTTGCCCCTGTCCGCAAACAAACTCCCAGAGGTATCAAAGAAATAGGCTTCTTGAGTTGCACAGAGAATATGGCAGTAAGCCAGAAGGCAAATCACTATAACAAACCCGGGATGTGAAGATTGGGAGGGACAGTAAAATAGGATCTAGGCTAGGGTTAGAGGCAGCACTGAGGAGTGGGTGAAGGAGTCAAAAAATCACACTGGATGAGACAAACAGCAGGATTTGTGGGATTTTATTTCCCAAATAAACCACAGTGACAGAGTTTCACACCCTTGAGCAGCGCTTGAAACACAAAGTGCCTGCATAGTCATGCACCAAACTGATGGATCTTCTGGAGAGTTTTTTTTTAGTAGTAGGTATTTATATGTCTATAGACACATACATGTGTATGTGTTGCTTATTTAGAAAATAAGCGTGTTTATATATACATAAATATCTGTATTACTTACGTGTACTGTTTATATGTCATCACCCATATGAAGCACAGTCATCACACCAAAGGCTAACAAACTCTGCCTAGACCAGAGGTTTAGAAGGGTGCTTAAATAAATTTTTTGAAAGCACAGTGTCCTAACCAAGACTTATCCATAGCTGTCAATATGAGACATTTTTCAAAGGACAAATCTCCAGATAAGCCAGTGAGCTTAAGGTCAACAGGTTCTGGAAACTGCAGGTGACATATCTAAATACTGTGTAACTCTGTTAAGTGTAAGTACGGGAGCAGAGGTAGATAGCATCTTTTGGTGAGATGAACACAGGGGAAGGACTGCCTCCACCAGGGATCATCTGCAAAGAACTCATCTTTCCCTTTTATGAAGGGATGTTATAAAATGTACCTTTAAAAAAGAAGCAATGAATATGAAAGCATTCTTGCTAAGGAGCCCTCTCAGATTAGCATAAATCTTGATTCCCTGCTAAGATTTATTTCACCAGCTTATAGGGTGTTTATTGATCTATATTTAGTTTTGTAGAGAACTCTGCTAACCATGGTTTCATCTGCAGCTGAAGATTAAGATGAATTGATTAGAAACATATCCGGATGAAGCTGTTTGTTTTGTATGGTTTTGTCTGCATCCCTGTCACACAAAGTAGTCTGTGCACTAAATGGCAGCTAGATCTCGAGATGATTCTGTTTTGGCAGATTTTCAAAGAGGTTGCTGTGTTTTGCCTACCTGATTTGCCGTCTGCTGAATCTGATGACATTTGTTAGCATGCAGCTGGGGGAATTTAAAACAGATTACAAGTGTGTGTGCTGTTCTCAAGTGATTGTGTGTGTGCACGTGTTGCAGATAAAAGCTGAAACCCACCAGCAGTGTTCGTCCCAGTCTTGCTGACTGGGATATTCATGTACGTAAGCACATGGCTAGCTTTTAACGTATGATTTACTCCCAATTTAATGGTATTTGCACTGGCATTCAACTAGTATTCTGTGCTTGGTTTTAGAGCTGAAGATTGCTGCCTTGGATAGGGCAGACTCACCAACGCAATCATTTTCTGCATAGCAGGATGAACTCTATGCTTCAATTGTCTGTTTTCCAGGTTCTGTCACCTGTTGGTTTTAGGTCTAAATACCCTCTCCTGGCAAAAAAAAGTTCAAACAAGAAGGAAGTAATCATCATAATGAATCATAGTAAGCAACACAGGGATTTTAACTCCTTCTGAGTAAGTTCAGCAGTGTTCAACAGCCCATTTAATGGCCTGAGACGTTTGCCATTATAGTGAATTTCCTGTTCTGCAGACATAAATCTCCACTTGTGTGCAAAGCGACAAGGTTAAATAGCTCTTCAGATCATTTTGCACTAAGCATACTCTGGCACGGGGATTAGAAATATCATGCATGCAAAGACTAAGACAATAGTGTTGAGAATAAAACGTTGTTCCGAAGTCAGATCACAGGTATCTTAGCTCTTTCTAGGACCTGGCCTACAAACCCAAACTTTTGTACAACTTGTGGCTTTTCCCTTGGAAATAACAGTGGTAGACATATTTTGATAAACTTGAAAGGGATCCAACACTCGACTTTTCATCATCTTTGTGCTCACTGATCAGTCTAATGACCTTCCTAAAAAGCTAAAGCTATATAATTGTGTTGCATCCCCTAGTTGTGCTCAGCCATTGGATAAAAAAGTGTAATGGACACAAATGTCCCTCCTGCTAAGCAGCCACTTCAGGGTAATTTGGGCTACAGATTTACTCTGTGCAACTGTATGATTAAATTATGAGTGAGACATTCAGCTGCAAAAAGAGTGGCACCCTCAAGGCTTTAGGCAGATATATTCACTGTAGAAACATGAAGAGAGAAAAATATTTGTTTTATTAAAATTAAGACTGTTTTTCACCATGACATAACCTTAAAATGGAGAAATTCACTCGTTAAAATAGAACAATTTAAGAACAGTTAGTTCCACAGCATGATGCACCCCACAATATTATGCCAAATTATAGGTTAAGAAATATTGCAATTGAAATGGCTTAAAAAGCTTTAGCATAAAGATTAATTCCTGACTTTCCTTGTCTTCATTCAGAAGCTCTGAAAGGTTACAGCTGAGTCAAACAAAGCCCTTAGATGCTGAATAATACAGATGAAATACAATAGCTAAAATAGTGTGACAAGAAGCCAGTCCCAAAACTGGCTTCTTCTTCTCTTTCTTTTTTTTTTCTTTTTTAAATAACCTACAAAAATCAAATTGAACTGCAATTGAACTGATCTGGGAGTTAAAAAGATGAATTTGGAAGTGTTCAGTGGACACTTGTGCCCAGTGTCAAAAGGGAAGTATTTCTGATATACATAAGGAAACACTGAAAGTAGAACCTATAAATTGCAAAGCCTTTCTCTCCTCATCCAACAGTGATTCTCATGCATTGAATCTGGAGGAACAGAGTAGGTTCTTATATGGCTTTCAGGGAACAAGGATAGAGCTGTTCTGGCATTAAATGGACTGTCCCACAATTTAACTGATTCATAAGGAATTTTCATGGGAGAGGATCTGAGAGCTGTGGGGTGATAAGCAGTAAAGGACATTGAGAGAGGCGTTCACTAGGGTCACTCACACAACCTCACCAGACCAGTGAGTTCACGAGACAGAGGTCAGCTTAGGTTGACTGCTCCTCCATCTCTCCCACTGTTTTCGCTGACTGGAAGTTCCTCCTAGCAATAAAGAAACTGAAAGCCTGGAAACAAGCTGGAGGTCATTAGCACCATGTGATCTGTCAGCTCTTCAGACCCCATCAGTGAATGGCCTGCAGACCATGACTTGGGATTTGCAAGGGAATCAAAGGGAAAGCAAGCCAAAGATTTGTTTATGTAAAAAACTTACACCACTTTCAAGAAATCAGTTTAACATGGATCTAGTTAAACCAGTACAAACATCTTAATTAGATGCACATAAACCAATTTAATCTTTTGCTTAAATCAGTTTACAGTGATTTATCAATGCTAGCTGAAAACAGCACATGTAAGGATTACACTGGTTTAAATGTCTACATTAGAGGTATGCACTGATTTAATTAGATTGATTTTAAATAGATTTGATTATGTAAATGTGGCTTTCTGTAATTTCATTGGTGTATTGATATGGTAGTTAGTTGAGCAGGAAAGGTATGTGAGAAGGAGGGAAGGAAGAAAGGAAGGAAATAAGGAATAGGGAGGGAAGGAGGAAGGAAGGAAGGAAGGAAGAAATAGGGAGGGAGGGAGGAGGGAAGGACTTGTTTTAGAGTAAAAAGGGGTTAATTAATAATTTATTTTGTTTATTCCGTTTATAGATATTTGATAAAAAATACTGCTTTGATGTTCATCCTCTTTTTTTTTACAACCTAGTGAAATTATTTTCATGCCAGTTAGACACATTATACCAATGTAGACGAAAGGCCTTGTGTCTTTATGTCAAGGCAGCTTATTTGAGATGGCTATCACAATATAAATTCCTAGAGGTGACAATTATAAGTAGCCAAGGTCAGTCTGAGTGAAATCAAAAGTTTGCCACTGTCCTAAGAACTCAAAGTGTGAGTACAAGATGAGGCAGATAAAGGCCAATGGTACAGCCCACATAAACCGTTGCGTGGTATTGGTCATCATGATAGGCAGAGATCCCAACTCTAACAGTTACCAGGTTTTGCATGAACGTGATAAGGGAGAGGTTAAAGATTAGAAGGGGCCTAATGAAGTGTCAGTGTGGAGACTTTTTTACTACAGAAGGAGCTCCTGGAAAGAGTGCTGGCTTGGAAATTTATTTTGATACTGAGCATGAGACATTAGTATGAGGATGGTCAGCTTGGACATCCAAGACAGGCAGCTCATGTTCAGTGCAATTTGGAAATGGAAAACAGTGAAGGAAAAAGGGATGGGGTCAAAATAATAGGCAAGGATCACGGGCTCTCTAGAATCATCCTGGGTGAATAAGACTGAGAAGGCCGGATAAAAGAATGTTGCAGTGATGTAAGTGTAGGAGAAAGAGGATTTCAGCAGCATGGCATGACATAGAGATAGCATTCAAAGTGGCTCAGCCAGAGGTAAGAAACAAGAATAGAAAGAGAGATGTATGCTGAAGACAATGCCCAGATAGCTGCACACAGGTCTGAGCAGAGGCTAACATGGCAATAACTTGAGTGAATCAAAAGAGACTATCAGAGTAGGTAAGGGACGCTTTTTTGTTGTTGTTTTGTTGTTGTTATTGAGTTTGAAGTGATAGCAGAGAGGTGTAAAAGGCAGGATGGCTATGGTTTTGAGGTTTTAAAGTTAGCACACTGGGACAATAGATACTGAGCTATGAATTGCCCTCAGTCATGTGATTTAGAGATGGCTTATAGGTCAAGGAAGTTCAAGATGGAGCAGCACCATGACCTTTGGACAAGATGAGGTAGTCAGAAATGCTGACAAGAAAGGTTTGTGTTGAGTGCAAGGCAGAAGGGTGTCCAAGGTACAATTAGAATAAAACAGCTCCAGACAGTTTTTGGCTGGATGCATGGGTGACTGTATCTCAGGGAGTTGGAGGGGGGAGAGAAGGAGAAGAGAGGCATTGTACTTGAAAAAGCAAGGGCAGTCAAAAGTCAAGGTGTTCTTAAGGTGGGGTTAATGGACATCTTTCTGCAGGGAAAAAGCCAGAAACAGTGAAAAGAGGGTAAATGAGTGGATGTTGGGGCTAGAAGGGAGGATGGAACACTCCTGCATTTTAGAAGGACAAGAGGCTGCAGAGGAGGAAGCAGAAGGGAAGGTCAGATGGTTGAAAAGCTGCTCTGTTTTCATCACTTTGCTCCAGGGAGGCTGGAGTGAGATGCTGAATGGCAAGCAGGAGGAAGGGACAATTTGAGAGGTGGGTCAAGAAGTGAGGTGAAGCAGCAGCTGGCACTACATGCCATCCAGTCAAGCTAAACTAGTGGAGTGATATGGCTGGGAAAATCACTGACAACAGATGGGAGGGGTGTGCCAGAGTCACCTTGAAGAAAGGGGGCAATGGCAAGGGAACAAGCAGTCACTGGGGGTGGCAGGCAGCCATGGGATGGGGGATGTTAGTTCTGGACTTGCCACAAATGGGTAGACAGGTATGGATAGATACTGTGAATTTACAGTGGCATAAGTGAAGAAGGAGAAAGTCTGGGTAGAAGCACACAGCAGGTTTGTGGGAACTGCTGGTGGGGCAGGGCGAGAGGGGGCTCTGCCAAAATGAGGACTGGCACATGGGCATGGCTGTGAGAAAAGCAGCCACAGATCTGAAGCTGATGTGTGTGTCCATGCATCTCTCCTCTCCCCGGCCTGCATGGAGATGCTAATTCAGTGTGATGAAATTATTTCAGATTTCCTTGAGTTGGAGGCAGTTTCCTCTTCCTCAGCAGCACTGTGCACAGTCAGGAGAGCTGTCATACTCTGCAGGCAGGGAGCTTGCAGCCTTTCAAAACACAATGGTGCTCCAGGATCAAAGCTTGTAAGGGTCCTTTGTAATTAGTATCACTTTATGGTTAGGGGGTCTGTCTCCACATCTCTAGCTTTAGCCAGTTGTAAATAAACACCTTGGAAACCTGAATTAGGTGCAAACATGATTATTGTGTGAAACAAAAGGTCTGAGAGGTGTGAACTGCTTTATATGCTCCCTGGAGTGGTTAAGCCTGATGCTTAAAATGGCAATTTTAAAGTCAGCCTTGGTATTGGTCAAAGCTGATCTTAGTTTATTCTTAGAGCATGTATCCCACAGTTTCACACTCCCATCCCAGGAGATAAAGCCCTATTTTTAATGCCTTCCGCCCCACTGTCACAACCTTCATCTTCTTCCCAAACACTTCTGCATGTATGCATATGGTGTGCTGAAAACAGGATGTCATAAGAGTCTGGTACCAAGCAGAGGGACAAGAAGTGCACTGAACCAGTTTCATAGGCAAAGGGCAATTGCAGTCAGGGCTGCGTGGGGACCCAAGGTCCCTCCAGGGATCCACAGGAGATGCACAGGGTGGCCCTGGCTGCAGCTGTCTCCCCACACTGGGTTGGGGCTGGACTCATGGCAGGGGATGGGGCAGAGCAGTGTCACTTGCTGCAGAGCCACGGGAGGTGGCTTGTTTGTTTTCAGTGGGAGTTCCGTTTTCTGTCTGCTCCTCTTTCCTCCTTGTGTTTAGATGCTGCTTTTCAAATGTGCCTCTGCCCATGCTATATTTAGGGCTTGTTTCCTAATTTGGCACCACTCAGTCTCTCTTGGATAGATCTTCCTGAGGTTTTTTAATTTTATTTTAAGAACGTGATACCTTTAAACGTGTAAATATCTGGCCTAATTGGAATGCCTAAACAGTCACTTTCCAAACTGCCAACATGTTAAAATCTGTTGATGTGTGCAGTCCTGATGTTACCATGGCAACAGCCTCCATCACCAGGGAGACATGCCGGATCCTCTTCAGCTTGTGCAGGGCATCCCTCAGCCTCAAACTTTAGGGAACGTGTTTATTTCCAGCTCCTGAGGCCCAGCTTGCTGGGCTATAGTTGTGTCCTGCCTGTGAATGGGAAGGGGAGGGAGCTCTGGCTTGCTTTCAGGCTTGGAAGGATGCTCAAATGCCGTGGTCCTGCTGCAATGGTGGTTTAATCTGAGCAGCCCAAGGGTTTAATCACCATACATTGCCCTGGCTGTGGCACAAGCAGGAGTCTTATGGGTTAATGAGATACATCTGAATTTCGGTCACAAATGGATGGGAACCACCTCAAGAAAGTGAGAAGGTCCTATCTGTTTGTTAGCAGCTGCTGAACAATGGCACTGTGCCATAGGGACAGTCTCTAATTGCTGCCCAGGAGGTGCTGTGCCTGTTACCACCATTACTGCTGGGGAGGCTGCAAAGGTTTGCAGGGTGCATGTCACCATGGCTGGTCCACCTCCAGTATGAAGGGATGACCCTCTGAAAAACTTGAGTACACTGTGGTGTACTAAGCTGTTAGTAAATACCCCTTTATAACAAATGTCAATCACTTTTTGATCCTTCAGTTTGTTCTCTGAGGCAGCTTCTAGAGCAATTTCCACAAGTCTTTTTTAGTTTGCCCCACAAACTATAGTTATATAGTACAATAAGAGTGTACATGTGAGGTTTGTATATTTTTCCTTTTGTGGTAAAGCATTATGTGAGGAAGATAATGTTTGCAGCTCCTTTTCACATCCTTTTGTCCTTTAATCTCAGGGTTTCTACCCCCAAAGGGTCCACAACTCTACTGCAAGAAAACATTTGGAAGGGAGCTCAAGCACGTGCTGAGACATTCCTGGACTGAGGCTTCCATCGAAAACACAGGGATGGACTCAGCCGCAGCTTCCTGGGTATGGGAATTTGTTTTCATTTTACATTTGAATGAGATCCAAGACAAGCAGTGTGGCTGTGCAGAAAGGTTTGTCTTTTGTCTTGCTGCTTCTGTGAAAATTGCCTGGGCTTTCCATACAGAGTGAACAGATTTTATTACAGTGTCCACCATCAGACAAAATGTATGAGAACTTGGTGCTTTAATAGCTTTGGTACTCTTACCACCTCTGACAATTGCAATCCATGTAATCATTTTGTTTATTCATATTTATTTATTTATTGACATGTGTATGCATATATGGCCCCTCATTTTCACAGCTGGACAGATATAGAACCAGTCATCATGAAGGTATGCTCCAGCGTACCAAGCTCAGCTCAAACCCAGCACAGCTCTTTCGAGCAGAGCTGTGCTTGTGCACATCTTCCACATAAGTGTAAAGCTCTGCCACAGGCTGATGTGCAAGCGCATGACAGGTAATGATGTTCTGTGTGATATCGGGTGACCCAAGGCTCAGCCCTGCACTTTTCTCCTCCTGCCCCTTGGGTTTCTTCTCCCACCTATTTGGGCTTTGGGTTCCAAGGCAGAAGCTCCTTTCCTGAGCACGCAGAATGCTCTGCATAGAGGTGTCTGAGTACCACAAGGAGAAACTATTGCAGTGGAGAAGGAGCATCTGCAAGCCTAGTCAGAAAAAATACTGCTTTTTTTCCTCTGAAAAAAACCCAAACACGACATCAAAGGATTTTAACAGTGTTTAAATAATGCTTCTTTAAATGCAGAGATGCTTGTTTTCTCACTCATTTGTAACAAAACCTATTACATGTACGACAGTGCAATCCATCATAAACACAATGAAACATGTAAGGTGGGAGGAGGAACTCATTACATGTTTTTAATAGACATTTCTTTCCTTCCGCCTCCAAACTGAAGGTATTTGTTATGACTTTTACTTAAAATGGGGAAAGGGGAGAGAAGTATCTTCAGAATTCACTGTAGAAGAAGGAAGATTTGTTTTATTTTATTTTAGTAGCTCCAGGCTGCCTTTGAGTAACTGGGTATTACAGTCCTGCTGCATCTCTAATTAATAAGATCAACTGCCCCTGAATTTTCTTTTACAAACTAATTTAGATATGTCAAGGCTGCAATTATTTTGAGAAAGATCTGGCTCTTTGCTTATTCATCTTTCCTCCTACTCCCTGAGAAAATAAAACTGTCAGTTTAAATGCCCTTTGAAGTCTGTTTTAGGTACTTGATTGAAAATTAAATACTGCCTGCTGCTGTTAAAGTGGTCAAGGTTCCTGTTCTTTCTTTTTTCGCCCTTACCCCCACCCTGTAATTTGCAAAGGATAATGAACACTGAGATTTGGCTTATTTCCAAATACAAGCTAGCATTGCTGCGGTCAGCAGGACCCCTGCCACAGACTGTGATGGACACTGTGGGTGAGATGTCGGCACCATTGGGGTCAGTGGCAAAGCACCCAGCTCAGCTGTGCCCGGGGTGGGAAAGGCCTGATGCTGTGAGGTGCCAAGTGTCCTCCAGCCCCTGCTGACTTCTCAACCTCATGCAATCAAGCTCTCCCTTAGTCCTAGACAGCCTTTAGGTTTATGTGGAACGGCTCTGAAAACTCGTAAAGATCAAACCGTTTATTGGTGTGAGTGCTTCAGTTTTATGCAGCTGTGTTTGTGGAGCCTGGGCAGTGAGGGGGTGCTGGCTGTCAGCCCAGGCTTGTGTTATAAAAGTTATTGCATGTCAGGTGCCTCCCAAAATCCTACTCCAATAATCCCTGCTTGTTGGGAGCCTCCAGAAAGAAAGAAATGAGAGTGGAGAGAGGAGAAGATAGAGAAGAGAGGAGAAAGAGGGAGAATTTGGGCTCCCATCTGTATTTAGCCTTCTGGCTGAGGCTGTGTAGCTGGAATAGTTACTCAGGATGCTGACACAATAGGCCTGACCTGGGCTACATTGTTTGTGCTTTGTAGGGGTGGAGTGACAAGGCAGGGCCGCAGTTCCCTAACCCGCGCAAGGGACGGGATCAGCTAGAAGAGAGGAAAACTACGCATGCCTGGGTTTTACTGCTCGTTGTTCTTACAGAATGAGCCTAGCCCCTTTGAATGAGGAAAAGCTAACTGGTTGTGGTTTTGTTTTGCTCAGGCTGAGTTTCCTATTCAGGCAGCTGACTGGAGAGTGTCCTGCCTGCCATTGGGGCCAAAATGTTTGCCCCTTTCCTCCCACTCCCTCCCCTTCCCTCCCAGATTCAAGCAGGATCAGCAAAAATCCTGGCAGGAGGGACCCTAGGAGGTAGGCAATTCTCTTAACACCCCATCAAGCATCCTCCGCCCTAATCCC
Source organism: Psittacus erithacus (assembly GCA_009867235.2). Taxonomy (NCBI): domain Eukaryota; kingdom Metazoa; phylum Chordata; class Aves; order Psittaciformes; family Psittacidae; genus Psittacus; species Psittacus erithacus. The sequence goes on from WYDI02028607.1 coordinate 68,572, forward strand.
TGCCTGGCATGGTTTATGACTTAGACTTTCTTTCTGTTGACAAACAAAGACTTTTCTGTAAAGTGAGGACTTTTTTCCAGAAGCTGACAGCCTGGCCAGAGAGTAGCAAGCTCTCAGCAGAGTTTTAGTCACACCAATTCATTTATTTGGAGGCCTTAAGCTATCATTATGTTCAAGGTGATCATAAATGCTGTCTGGCTGGAACAGCAAGACGGGAAGTTCTAGCCCAGTCCAGTCTAGACCAGAGTTCGCTAAGAAAGAGTCACAAAGAGGGGACTGTGGAATTGCTCTGCACAGTAAGTGCCATCGTGGGGGGACTCAGGACATGTCTATAAGCGCAAGCCTGGCATCCAGTCCCCACTAAAGCTGCTGGAAATAACTGGAGACCTCTGCTTCAGCAGGCTCCAGGAAGCTTACAACCCAGATGCACATGGGCTGCTGGCAGCCAGATACTGAAACATACTAGATTTTGGTTTTCTTCTTCAAACCCAAGAGTTTCAAGGCTGCATTAAGGTGAAGAGCAAGGACATAGCTGTAAGAAAAATGTGTTTCTGTTTGAGCCTGGATTGGTGTTTTACTTGTGTCCAGCTCCATGTAGCAGTGAGCGAAATGGGTACGAAATGAATCTAATATACATGTATACTTGCATAGCCATGCATATAATATGCTACCTATGTGACATCCCTGCCCATATGGAGCAGAATCAAATGGAAGGCATGATCTGTAAAACGTGTTATCAATGCAGATGGCACAATGAGTGGTCTCCTGTATTCTGATCATAGCAGTCACGCACTATGTGAAGAAACTTAACATTTAAAGTATGCTAACAGTGCTTGGCTCTGAAAGACTAGACACATCCTACAACACCCTTGTAGGATGCTGTTGCACATTTAGCTGTTGAGTCTGTCTGTCATCATCATCATTTACTTTCCCTTGAAAATTTGTCCCTTTGTGCTCTGTGTTTTGAACAAATAGCATGAGATTATCCGTAGTTTTTTATCATGATAGCATTTAATAGCTGAAACTATTTTTAATACAGAAGGGGACAGACAAGGAATATGTTAGCATGTAACATGTGAAGACCACCTTCAGGCATATTCACCTTCTCATTCCACAGTTTCACACTATAACTCTTGTCCATTTGGTTGCCAGGTACTGCAATTTTACATTTCATCTAAGTCAAAATTTTGCCAAAAGAAACACAAGCCTCTTTAGATCAATTTTCACCAGTATTTGTTTCCAGATATATCTACATAGCTATTCTATCAAACATGCTACCCGATCCTTGTTTCTCAGTGAAGCTAATATTTTTATACCTCAATGCAAATAGAAAATAATAACTTATTGCAGGCAATTTTCAATGTGAAAAATACTGCAACTCCCAATTGGAAATGTTGCTTTTCTCCCTTTCTGACTGTGATTTTAGGAACTTAAATTCTAGTAATGTGACATTTTCGTATCCTTGCACATGGTGGTTTGCCTGCTGGATGGTTACAGAGCAGGACGTCCCACAAGGACAGGTTGCTGACACAGACCTGTCTAATGCTAGAATGAAAGTGGGTTTGCAGTTTATGTTACAAGACATTGCTTTCAGTCATTTGAAGATTTTGGTGAATATTTTCCATTTTGACAAGAATTTACCATGTTGATTGAAACCAGTCTGGATTTTGCTAGGAAAGGGTGAGGAAAAGCATGCTAATTGACGTGAACTTTTTCTTCTGTAATCCATTTGCCTCCTCTGTTCATCCTCCACTTCTCTTTTTTTCATAGGGAAATTATTTTTGTACACTAATATATACACCTTAACCGCCACACTACAAACAGTGCAAGGAAGCCGAAACTACTGAAAGACTCTCAGCCTTTGCATTTCTTTAATTATATTTAATTTTAGGAACATTACGAGTGCTTTTGTGTTTAACGTATCTGCTTCAAAAAGGAGCATCCAAACTTCGTGTTCTGTAAAACAATGCGCTCATCAGGGCTGCCCTGGATCACAAATACATGCGTACACACACACATATGCCCATCCCTTTTAACCTTTCATTTAGGCCCACTGTGGCTGAAAGTGAATCATCTGAGGTGACTTTCTTTAAAGACCTTAACAGCTCAGCAACTGCCATTGAAACAGGGAGCTGAGTTTCTGACTGCGTGTGCCTTTCAGGCCTGTAGGAAGAAGCGCATGCTTTGCTCTGGGCTAGGTTTTGAAATGAGCTAGGCCACCATCCAGCCAAGTATTGTAACCTTCTGCTTGATTCTCCTTCAAGCAAAGAGGGAGTGCTCAAAGTCCTGTGGGAAGGGTGCTTATGAACATCACTTTATTTTTATTGCAGTTGGGTAAATTCCTGAGCACGGTTACTTCCCTGCTTGGTGGAACAGGCTCTCCATACTTCCTATGTGTCTAAATATAATACATAATGAAGTATATATTTGTGTGTTCCCGTAATCTGTGTTTTAGGCTGTCATGTATATTTTCTTTGTACATCAGTTATTTAAGTTATTTTTAAGTCCAGATTTTCTTCTCTTTATCCCATTCCAAAAACAATAAACAAAGCTCAAGAGGAGAAGGAATAATAACATACAACCTCCCTATAAACACATGGGTATCATTCTGCCTGAATTCTTCTCCTGCCTAGGAGCCACCCTGGAGTTCCCACAGCTTGTGGCTCTTCCACTGGATTGGGCTTTGTCTTCCAGTAGGAACCAGTGGGTGCTTATACATGCTGTTCTGTACTACCCTGTACAAGGCTTTGTTCAGCTGAAAGCATTTTTAAAACCACTGAGACACTTTCCATCTCTGCGGTCCTGTGAGGTCTCAGCCATGCCATGTAGCATGTCCGTAAAATGGATGTGGTTTTCCTGCTGCCAGCCCTCACCTCTTGGGGTCGGTACTGGAAACCCCAGGTCGAGGGTTATGAGACAAATGGTTCACTTAAAGAAACAAAAACGTTTCTGTCCCTCCCAGCTGTGGGAAGAAAATTGAGACACAGCAGGGACCGACAGCCTCAGACGAGCTGAGCACCCAGTAAGAACCCATCAAGCTACATCGTGTTGCTGAGAAAGGTGTGTTTTTTAAGCTGAATTTAGCAGATGTTGGCCACAGCATTGCCATGAGATCACACAGGACAAAAATAGCTGTGATCCTATTTCCTCCTGTTTGCCTCGTAGGTGGGGAGATGTGGGAAGATTTCTCTCTCTGCTGGGGTCACAGCAGTGTAATGTTTGTTGTCTTCTGCCTACTGTCATGTGCCCCATAAAAGCCGAAAGAGGCCTTCTCTCTATTGAAAGAAGTACTTGGCATATTTCAAGCACATGCTGACACCAGTTGCTTTTCAAAGGCGCTGTAAATTCCAGCTCACTCTTCTATCCTATTTTCCGTTCAGAGACACAGCAAGGGGCATTTGGCAGACCATGAAATAAAACTGCACGTGCTGTAATCCTTTTCAGGGTGAGGCTCAAGCTCTCACTCCCTCTCCTCCCTCCCTCTCCATCCATTCACTCCCAGTCTCTTTCTCTACAAGCGTGACCAACTACAGGAGCACCTTGCTTGGATTAGACAAGGTCATGGAAAATGCTTGCAAAATCTAAGGCTTGTTATGAGCTAAACGAGCAGCGATACCAACCTTACTAGTTCTAATAGCACAGGGGTTTAATTCCACCCTGTGAGCTGCCTTTTGCTTTCTCCCTCTCCTTCTACTGCTAGCCCAGGTTAACTCTTTGTAGGCTCAGGAAAGGTTGGCTACTTTGTCAGCCGTAACAGAAAAATAGTCTCTAAATCACTGTGTTGCTCTTGTGGGCAGGCAAAAAATGGCAGGTCTGTGATTTGTGACTAAGCTCAGCCAGGTTTGCAGAAGACATGCTGAGCGCTGCAGTGCATTCCTGGATTAATTTGATATTCCCTTTTTGCCACCAAAAGAGCCTGCTGCCCCGCTTTGAAGATATACCATGAGAGCAAAAAGAGCACGTTTCTTGGCTTCAGTGTCTGTCAGGTCTTACACTGCAGAGGTACCTTTGGAGTGCACCAGTGCAAAAGTGGTACAGAGCAAGGCAGTGGAAGTGATCCTCGGAAACATCAAAGGGATGGAGAGGGAGACTTTGTGCCTATAACTTGTGAGCTTTAGGGACTGAACCTACTTAATTATTTTAAATTGGCTTTGTTCCATTGACTCGGTTTGTCACTTAGGCATATCTTTGTATGTTTCTGGATTCTTTAATTTTAGGCTTCTGAGAAAAAAAACAACCCACAACTATTTGATTTCCCAATGTCTATTTTCCTCTGCAAGGTTACAGTTCCACACATCTCATGAGTCAGTGCTTCCCACTGCTGGCTTGCTCTCCCCTCTCCTCCTTTCCCCTCCCACATGCCTCCAGCCTGCTTCCATTTGCCTTCTCAGCTAAAACACAGGAAAAACGGATGTTGGAGGCATCAGTTGGACAGTGGGAGCAGGACTGGAGAGGAGAGGTGGGAGAGGGAGATGGGCTTTCTCATGCAGTGAGGTGTTGTGTTGGGTCATGTCATTGGAGCCATCCCCTGTGACATTAGTGATTTATTACTGGATAATTGCATTCACTGAAACTACCCATGAATGAAGTCACTGTTCTGCAGGGTGATGAAGAAGGTCCTTGCCCCAGAAAGCTGACATCAGGAGGTGAGAGTTGGCTGCAGGAAATCATCTACGGGAGAAGCAGCTGCCAGGAGGTGCACTGTAACATGGCCAGGGCAGCCGGGAGGTGAAGGCACAGATCAAAAGAAAATGCAGAAATGCCTATGAGGAAAGGGAAAATTCATGAGGAAAGGATGAGTTAATTACCTTAACACCAACCAAGTTGTATTAGAAGGGACACTTTTATTTTGAGTAAGTAGCTTTCAAGTATATTTCTTTAGCAAGACTTCCTAGCCTTCCTAGCCTTATTTTTCTAAATAGAATTTAAAAATCCATACTTGATTTGCTTTCAGCAACTTGGAGAGAATGCCTATATAGATGCAAACCTCATGGCTTGGTCCAGTCATTTCTGCTTCTCTACCCATTTATTTTGTTTCCAATTTAGAGCTTTCAGATGTGGGCAAGGGATAAGGCAAAGTTGTTTTGTTAGCTTAGGCTTATTTTAGTTTTCTTCCTCTAGAATGTTCTGAAAATCCATATTCATACGTACTTATTTTGGTTTAGAAAGTTACAGGATTAAGTTAGCAAACATTAATGCACTAATGAAAATAAGCCATATTTCTCCACAAACCTCTAAAACAGTATTTTTGTGCCCAGAAGAGGTATAGTTTTTTAATTGCCCAGATTTTTAACCCAGTGACATGAGAGGAGCACAAAAGCAACAACGATAAGCCCCAAGGTGTGTTTACTTAATGTCTTTGGAGATGCTGTAAATCCATGCCTACAAGCGTCTCCTGCATTTTAGAGAAGCTGCGTGGAAAAGGGAAGTAAAAATGCTGATCTCAGCAAATTTGGCACAAATCTGGGAAACAGATCAAAGATACTGTTTTTATGGAGGCCAGCTCATCAATCCTTATCTTTCATGAAGCAGATCTACTTTTTTTTTCTTCTTTCTTTTTTTTCTTTGGACATTGTTGTTAAAAATGTGAAATAGAAAATAAATGCTCTGTCATCAGCCATAACATGATTTCCACTAGCATATGAAGGTTTCTTTGCCTTGGTCTTTTCTAACAACCAGTAAATATCTGAACACATCGTTGTGCCAGATAAAAGAACAAAGTAATAATACCATATGAAATCAGCCCGGGCAGCTAGCTAATGAGTTGGCTTTCTTTTCTTTCAGAACTATGGGAATCAAATTCAGTTCTGTGCTGGTATTTACTGTCAAGTGGCCTACTTCAGATTTTAATGATCTTTTGAGACCCTGGCCTGACCCAAAATGTTGTTACAACTTGGCCCACCCCAGTATAATAAACTATAAACCTGTCACATGGTGCCCCTCGTTCAGTAATTAGAAACGTCCTAAGACCAGTGTTAAGTAGTGTGCCTAAAAACAGGCTGAGCAAATGCTGATTTACAAGGGATTCATGGTCAAGGTGCTGAGTGAATTGCTGGCTGAAGAGGCAGGCAACAAAAAAAGAAATGAAAAGAAACCTTGCTAAGCTCCCTTTGGGAGCAGCCTTCATTCTGCATAATCAACAGCTGCAGGAGCAAAAGCATTGCTCATCTGATTTCTACCAAGTGGAAAATGTATACTCTATGCATCATGGAAATGGAGACGATATATAGGGGTATAACAATGCTATAGATAGAAAGCATTTATAAATGCCTAGTTGGATGTTACTTTTCAGGCAAAGAACCAGGGTAATAAGAGATTGTTGCAGAAAAATGCCAAAATATGTTTAAAAACCTGAGGAATAATGAATATACACTCTTGTGACTATACATTTATGAATGTACAATTATTTTATATTGCATTTCAGCAATGTCATCCCTTACTCCACACTTAATTATGCTAGATAAATACCTGGAGTGAGGAACGCATTGCTGACAGTTGCAGCTGAGGAAGTCTGTTGTCATAAAAATAAGGACTAAATTTTTGCAAGGTGGAGACAGCTTAAAGTATTTTCACAGTTAACCCAATCTCCACTGCAATTTCTAACTAGACTGTTAGCACCCTACAGTTCCAGAGGCTTTTTTGCTTGAAGACCTTGACACTTACAGCCCACGCATCAGTGAAATCAATGCCAGTTAGTGACTCTGCACCTTTTATACCCTGGGCTTCAGAGCTAAGTCCATATGTTTTTATCAGACTGGGTGAGGCGGTTTGTTTCTTTTCTGTTCCTTTTTAATACACCTTAAGCCATGGACACACCCCTCCATGTTGGAGTGGCAGCGCATGCAGCAGGGTGGCCATGCAGGGGAAGCTGATCCTCCTCCCCGCTGCTGTGTCTCACATGCTTCTACTGGGTGCTTTAGCATAACGGTAGACCCCAAAACTTGTAACAGTTTGAGTAGAATTGCTTTCCTATTTTATATCTTCATTTCAGGGGCCTCTGTGGTCATCCAGGAAATAACCCAGGTGTCGTGGTTTAAGCTTAGTCGTAAATTAGAAAAAGCATGTAGCCTGCTTGTTCCCTCCCCACAACCTGTTCTCCTCCCCCCCCTCCCACCTCCCGGAGGGATGGGAAGGAGAATCGAAAGCATGTAACTCCCACAGGTTGAGATAAGAACAGTCCAGTAACTAAGGTATAACACAAACCACTGCTACTATCACCAATAATAACAATGATAAGGGAAATAACAAGGGAAGAGAATACAATCACCACTCGCTGATCGAGCAGA
>WYDI02028608.1:0-12564 GCA_009867235.2 Psittacus erithacus
CGTGCCAGATCCACACAGGGTACAATGACCACACCATATTCTACTCTGACACGAATCATAACTGTGTTTATCACAATCACACCATACCCAGTCTGCCATATTTCCCTCCCCTTTGCTCACACGGTGTTGAATGTCCCCATGTGGTTGGTTCAACAGTGAAATTATAAATGTAATCCCAGAGTTCAAAGATCAAAGACCTAATTTCTTGCTATCACCCCTCTGCCAGCTCAGGTGGACCACTTCATAAGGCAAGCTAAGCAATACTCAGATCTTTTGTATACTGAGAGTGTCCTGCACTGGGGATATGCACCTCAGAATTTCAAAGGAAATATTTTACAGGTAAAAAATGGAAGAGAAAAGATAGCTAAAAATGGCCTTCATTTCATTAAGATTTCCAGTCCACACCTTTGCTGCTGCCAGCCCAATCTGAAGGAAAGCCTTTGGGGTTGTTCTGACAGCAAATTAGCAGCTCATAATGTCTGGAACAGATTCAAGTATCCGATAGGGATAATCCATGTTTTCTTTAGTAAAACATCCCATACAAGAAACAGGCTTAGCTGGAGCTTACCTTTCCCAATATAATGGGTCATGGTTATGTTTTTGTGTGAGTTACCAAAGAAAAATGTTATTAACTGTCTGCCAGGCCTGCACTTGTACATACATAAACAGAATTATCCTTTGTTACCTTCCTTTCAAATTTACTGATACTTTCTACAGAAGCTTAAACAACGTCTCTTGGGACTTGTCAAAATTCAAGGGAAGGAGTAAGCAGCAGCTTTAAGATTCTGGGTAGTTTGGAATTGCACACAGTGCACAATTCCTAACTTCCATAACAGTTTCATAAGCCTCCAGAAGTTCAAAGTGATAAATATAAGTAGCCAGACTATTCCACAGTTGTCAGCATAATGCAGTATCAAAGTCCTGTATTAAAATGAATAGCCATCAAAATAGAGGAATGAGTTTTCAGTTGTAGCCCACAGGAATTTCTGCATCCAGATCCCATTAATCTTCAGAGTTTTGCATGGAGTTCCTAGTACAAGACCTTTAACATTTAGCTTAGTATGGTAAGTTATGGCAAGCACAGGACCATGGCCAAATTCTGCCCTTAGTTATGTCTCGGCAATACCATTAGCTTTTGTCAGCTTGCACAGCCGCAGTCAAAATCAGATCTGGTCATTTGACTAGTATGTAACTTTCACAGCACATCAGCTTCAATGGGTCCATTTGTATGCTTTAAAACCAAACACATAACTAGCACTTGGATAAATTTGAAACCAAAATGAAGTTTGAGATGTGTCTTCTTACACTAGGAAGAGTTCAACATTTAGGTTACTGCCAGAATATACAAGTCTGACACTATCAGATGAAGAATGTCATGAGATGTCAAAATGGTAATTTTGGTAATTAGCTCTGGCTAATTACCAAAATTAGCCAGAGATACTCAGGTTTTGGGTCTCAACAGAAAAACATGTGAAAAGTATACCAAGTGTTTACATTTCATGAACAGCTTCTCTTTATTTTTTCGTAAGATTTGATTTTTTTAGTGCTTTGGAATAAATATGCTTGCTTAAAATATTTTTTTTCCATTCCAAATGACAGAAGGAACCATTTAAAGTGTTGTGGTGAGCTTAAAAGACTAAATCAAGTTCAGTTTTCTTCCATAGCTGGCTAGAACTAATATTTGCTACCCAGTTTAGATAGCAGCTGAATTTCAGAAAAAGTTGCACACAAAACATTTGGCTCTATGAAATATTCACAACCATTTTTCTTGGCCTCTGTTCACTGGCAGGCAAAAGGGCTTGGTTTAAACATAAAGCATGGATTTTATGGTACATCTTTGCCATACATGGACAGCAGTGGAGATGCACATCTTTACAGTGCAATCAAGACTTGAAAGCTACAATTTACATTAAGTGATTGCACACAAAAGGCAAACATTGTATCTGCTGTCTTTACCACAAAGGTTTGTCCATGGTATTTTCTTGCTGAGTACTCAAGTTAAAGCTCAACCAATGAATCATCTACTGTTGCTTCTGTAACTTGGGCAGTTTGAAATGTGCTACTTTTTGGCAGTAAATTTCTGATGTCTAAAAAAAGAATGCAAACCAGACACAGTGAGGTCATATCAGTGAACTTAATAAGAGGTAAGAGAGCTAGTGCTTCTGGGATGTAAAGCATTTGCGAACCGTGTCAAAATGGAAATCAGAAATACAAAACCAGTGTTACCTGGCAGGTTTCCATACAAACTTTTGATATTTATAAATAAAAATATCTCAAAAGAAGCATGCCAACTTGGATTATAGCATACATTAATATATATGCACTCATACAGTGTAAAACTCCATAAATCTGAAACAGAATTGTGTTGGCTTTGTTCAAGCACTCACTTGGCACCTAAATTTTAGGCACCTAGGGATATTAAGTGCTTAAATTCCTTTTACAGTCAGAAGGAGAAATACAGGTGTCTTTGAAGGGCTGCAGAGAGAAAGGATCTGACCATTAAGCAGACTCTTTTCTGGAAATCTTCAAAGTCACCTGTCCTTTTCTGTTGAGTACAACAGAAAGTGGCACGGTTACTCTAGGAGAGCTACTTCATGAGGTTCATAAAATACAGGAACAAGTTAGACGTCTAAGTTCAGCTAACTAGATCTAACCTTGATTTCTGATCAAGATAGGGAAACTAATTAAGCAGCAGACTCTTACTGAGCTGCCTGTGTAGTACAGGAAAAAGAAAGTAATCTGTGAAATCAAGTCCAACAAAAACACCACTAATCAGTGGACTATTTACCAAGAGTATCACAAGGTATGACAGATGCCAGAAACTCAGGGATTCCAGGCTGGTTAGAGCTGCAACTGCACAATAAAAGTATCCATGCCTATAAACCACAGAAATCACTCCTATCCAACTCAAAGAATTTACATTATCAACTGCCAATGGTACCAGCTATCATTAAGTTTGTCCAGCAATTTCTCCACCATAAGTGTTCTCAGTAGCTCAGAAAATCATTAAGCTTTAACCACTTAAGCTGCTTCAGACTGAATTTTGAGCTGTCTCTAACAAAATATTCTTTCAAAACTTCTTAGCCAAAACCCATCAAGGATTTCCAAGAGTTCAGCCAGAAGAGAATACATATTTTTGTCCATATTTTAAAAATTCTGGCAGATTTTATTCTTTCAGTAGTTGACCTCCCCTCCCTGTGAAAAGACATACCAGACAGGGACCCTTTATGTCAAGAATAGGCTTTCAGCTCCCCCTAAAAAAATCTACTCTCGCAACACTGGTTGTCCTCTAGGGATATAGGACTCCCTCTGTGACTACAAACACCTTTCCAAACCAGCTAAGACCATGCTGATACAAACATTTAGCTCTTTCAAGTTGGAAAAGGTGGACTAGCTATTTTAATATGCCATCTATTTTCTGTTTAAATTAGCCTAGAGAAACTAATTGCATAGCCAATCAAAAAAGCAATCTGTAGTTAATTGATGATAAATTCAAAACACTCTAATTTGGCAATAGTGGTTATGCTCATAACTTTGAAACTTCCAGTCACTTTCCAGATGCACCCACCTGACCCCAGAGTCTTTCCAGGGCAGCTGGGCTCCTAACTTTACGAGCTCTGTAAAGGTGTCTATGCTCAGAGATTAGGGGTACTCCTTTAATACAATATCAATGTGAATTTTGCAGGTTTAGCCTAAGAAGAGGTATAGGCTAAACTGAGAAGGTTGCTTTCATACTCAAAGGAGCCTCCACAGGCTCAAAGATATTCAGGGTGTGGTTGCACCAGCTTAACTTTGTCTATATAACCAGTAAAACTTTCCCATGTCAACAGGGCTTTATCTTCAGGAAATCTAACTGCATAAGGGAATGTGAGTTCAAGGGGCTCTAAATTACTCTATGACCATCTTAGATTACAGTGAACCATGGATTTGGCTGAAGTGCATTGAGTACAGGAAGCATTATAGTCCTGCTTAGCTATGGTGCTTTTTCTAACAGTGCTCAAGTCTAGCCTACTGAGGGATAGCACAGACAGACCAAGTATGCAGCACTTTGGCAGAAGGCAGCCAGACAAGAATTGCCTTCAGTGGTGAAGGATAACAGGGCTCCAGCAGTGCCTCCCTGGAGTGCCACAAACTGAATCACCAGCTTGGCTCTCAGCTCACCAGCTTTTACTACGGCTGCTTTGCTCTTCCTTCACTGGAGCAGGGCAGGCAGGTGTGTCGTGTGTGTCCAGACAACAGCCTTCGCCTTCACAACTTGATTTCCTCTTTTACACAGGCTCTTCTTTAGTGCCTAATCTTGCGTTTAGGACATCATGCTCTGTTGCTATGGAAGTTCATGGGATGTCAGAGGTTTAGCATAATGACTTCACTATAGGCCTAGAGCTGGGGGTAAGAGAGGAGATTTACCATGAGAGAAACCAGGGCTGTAGCTGTGACTACTTGATTGCTAGCATATATGGAGATGTTCTCTGAGCCCAAAATACAGCCCTAAGGAAAGATCAGAATGTGGTCTGAGGAATGTTTTGTGTTTCATCTTTTCAGAATTTTTCTGAAAGACAGAGAGCTTACACTCATAATTTTTCAGGTTTCTCAGAGCACTGCATTTCCTTTCCTTCTCCCATGCAGCCGCTCACACTTTTTTCAAATAAACTACATTTGTATCTATGGTAAAGCAAGTTAAATTCCAGAGTACTTTTTTATAGCCAAGCCATCAGTTTTCCTGGATGGAAATCTGGTATTTAAGTCCTTATTGATTGTCCTGGTTTGTAGAAGCGACATCTATAAGTCCCTATCTTGTTTGGTAATTTTCACTCTAAATCTCAGCTCAAATCATCTCAGATAAATCCCTTTCCCTCGTCATTCTCACCCCATCTGCTCTCCCTAAGGAGACCTTAATTTTCCATCTTCCAAGCTCATCTCTTCGAACGACAAGGAAACTGTCAGTTGTGAAGATATGTAGGGCACTAAATCTTACACATTAAACCTTTAAATACATTTATCCAGGTAAAACATTTTGAAGCAAATATATAAACGCTGAAGGTTCATATGGCATAATGATTAGCAACCAGATACCAGTGAATTTCATCCTCTTTATTATCATTGTTTTAACACTATAAAATCTCTTTTCCATTTATCAGTATGCTTGAAAAAATGCTCTACTCAGTTTATCCTTCACCAGCTTCATAATTTTTATTACTGATGTAATGGCTGAATCCAGAAGACATCAATTTCATTAGCTTAAACACCCCACAACACAGATTCAGACCCTGACCTGTCTACAAGAACATTTCTGATGAAGTTTTCTTTCTAAGCAAATATAGCATCAGAACTATCAAAATTATTCTTTCAACAGTTTCAGCCTCATTAGTCACCAGAGAAGTACGTGTGAAAAATGGTTAGGCTGCATTCTCCTGAATGTCCTAAGTTTCATTTCAAGGGATGATTCACAACATGGTTTGATTCTTTATTCATCCAACTTCATTTGTCCATTGTCTGAGTTCAATATGAGTTATTTTTATTCACCAAATCTGCAAGCCAGGATTCCTGCCTACTGGAAGCTTTTAATATCTGCCAGCATACCAAAACACAATTGTTTGTTTATTTTTTTTTCCAAACAGACTACTCTTTATTAGTTAAGAGAGAAAAGGCCGTGAGATTTTCTGGTATAGGTTATATAAGTGTCAAGCTTGCATTACTGGTTGTTTTGTGAGCTGCTATTTGTATCACACTGCTGGGTGCTGGCAGGGTTAACAGGAAAATACACAGAAGAAATTGCAGGAATCTGGGATAGAAAAGGACTGTGAAGTCTTCTGGTCCATCTTTTTGCCAATATAGGCCGGTTCCCTACAGTATATCAAAGTACGAGCACTTTAAATGGGCTTTCTTAAACTGAAGAGGAGGCATCTAAAGTTAAAGGTCACAGGTGTGAACCCAGAAGGAGGAATAGGTGGCTTACAGTGATCCAGGGCAGCCCTGTGCAGTTGCTGCATAGAAGGATGGCTGGAGAGCCTCACTGAGACCAGCTAATTATAACTGGATTACTGTGTCCTGAAATGTATAGGCTTCCTCAATCTATTTGTTCTCAGTCTGCTCTCCCTCTGGGACGAGCACTGGGATGTTAGCTTATTCCAGTTTCTGAAATATACTCTTATTTCCAGCCAGGCCTTTCTTGAAGCTGTAGGATTGTGCTGTTAAGTGGAAGTTGTTCTTCCTGGAAGGACAAATTCAGCATCTTTGTCCTATGGCACAGGAATGAACCTTCTGGTTTTGGCTCCCTAGTACTTCAGTCAGACTTCTCTGCAGAAGGCTTTTCCACAGGTACCAGTGCAAGCGAGGACTTCAGAATCAGGCCTTGAGGTAGTAAGACTAAATTTAACTGCACAACACATCTCATGTGCAGTGAAATAAATGTGGTAAACCACCAATGATTCATCGTTTACTTATTGCAGAAAACAAACAGGTTTCCTTCTGAGTCACACACATGCTAAGAATTTTTTCCTTCTCAAGCAAAACAAAATCCAGTGTTATTTTTAGGCAGGGTGAAAAAAATTCAGATAAAATAAGAGCTTTTTGGATCTTTGTTCAAATCAGTAACTTGGATATAAGCTTATTTGATGTTCTACAATGTTTTGAAATTTCATTTTCCACCAGATGCTGTTTCAGAACATGTTATTTTATAACTGGGGGCCACAGAAGGTGGTAGAGTATGGATATATTGGGATCTATTTGAAGGTCATGAGACTCTTTTCCTCTTCCCCTTCCCACTTTCAGAGACTCTGAGTGAGCTGCTTATAATAATACAAACATATTACACTCAAAACTGATCTGAGTTCTAGTGAAATGTGCCTACTTGGTCATCATATGCCAGCATAAAAGATTGCTCATTTTTTTAAAATGAGCAAAGTATTGATCTTGTTTCTGGAGACAGACAAGAGCACAAGAAGGAAAAAAATGCATAAATAACTAAATAAAGAGACAACTGAAATGACTGGAGAAAGCATTTCATTTTATCCGAGATTGGAGCAACTTTGGAACTTTTTTGTTTGTCTGTTTGTTTGTTTTTGTTAGTAAGAAGGCCATATTTTAGTCCTATATGCTTTTGGGCTTCAGACTGTGAATTGGATATTGATTCTTTTGCCATTAGTTTAAGAAACATCTGTACTGCCTGTCACAGACTTCAATCTTACAGCAGAGAGAGGGGTGTGATGCCTATCACCCCAAAAAATTCCACATGTTTTATACCGAAGGATGATGAAGAAGAATAGCAGCTAAAGTTGTCAGCAGGTTCATATGAAAAATCCTGGAAAAACTGCAGACTCCCAGACTCCAGCTGAAATTCAGGATCTGTTTCAGTGACACATTCAGCATAAATATTTCTGTGAACATCCAAGTCTATGACATAAGCAGCATAGTGTAGGCTCTAACTAGGAATGTGTCATAGAGATGTAAGTTAATAAAAAAATTTCATCCTTTTGTGCAGGTGCACTCAGCACAGGCCAAGCTGTTTCTTTCCATAGGTACCATAGAAAACTTTTGGGGTCTGTGTTGCTGCATTTGGTTACTATCATCTTTCCATATTTTATGTTTTCTATATCATCAGTTAACTGACACATCATGACAGCTAGTATATATCATTAATGTAGTGCACTGTTAATACACATATTGGGGAGTAGACTTGGCAAATGTTGTGGAGAAAGAAGTAGAAATGTTCAGCTGAAGCATGGAGGAGAGACTTTAGTGGCAGAAAGGGATGGGAATTGCTGTCAGTGGCAATGAAGTCAAGTTTGAGACAGCAAGCTGTGCTGAGGTGACAGCCAACCCCCTAACTAAGACAGTAGTGGTAAATGAAATGACAGATGAAATCACACAACATAGAATCTCAACATAGAGACAACTTTGAAAGCTCTAAAAATAGTGTTTTGTTACATCTCTGGGGTAAAATTATGTCTCCAAATGAAAGGAGAAAGGAAAAGAGCAAGAGGAAGGCAATAATTTGACAATGCCTTCTGAGAAGTTTCAAGAGAAGTGAGGAGATGAGAGAACAAGAGCTACAAAGGTGGAAGGCAACCAAGAAGAGAGTGATGGAAGACAAGGAGGAGCATATATGAAGGGAGGCTATCAACAGCAGCAAAAAGCTGAAGAGAGTTAAAAACCAGTTCAGATGTTCAATAGTTCCCTGAGGAAAGAGCTTTGAAGAATGGAGTGTTTGAAGAACAGACAAGCGGAGGGAGGGCTCTGGATTTTAGTCAGATGTCCTGAGTCAGGGTAGTACACAGGTGTGCCTAGAAAGGAGCCTGTGGCGCAGAAGTTAGCAGAGAAGTTATGTGAAGAGTTACGTGCAGAGGAAAATAAAAAAATAAGAATTAACAATGGGCTATGGGTAGACTATAGAGATCTGAGGAGCAGATGGAATTTTAACAAGATACCTTCAGGAGGTTATGCGATAGTGGGAGAGATGGAGGAACAGGTAGCCAGAAATTAAGAGTCCCAGTAAAGGCAAAAGATACAGAATTAGGCAATAGGCTTGGAATTAGCCTGAGCAAATGCACATACTTCTAGGACACAACTAGTCTTATCTTAATGCAAACAGCTACATGCATTGATGAATCACAAGCTACAAGTGCCAGTTTCCTTCCATTAACTACAAAAGAAGCCCAGATACAAGGTTGGATGGGGCCTTGGGTGACATGGTCTAGTGTGAAGTGTCCCTGCCCATGGCAGGGCTGTTGGAACTTGATGATCTTAAGGTCCTTTCCAACCCAAACCATTCTATGATTCTATGATTCATGTCAGAATCATAGAGTGGGCTGGTGGCCAGTGAAGAGACACACAACCTGATCAGACAAAATCTATTTCTGCTCCAGGTGCAGCACACTCCCCCTTGTGCAGTACTGCGCCCAAGCAATGCAGGTCCGGATGAGAGATTAAATAGCTCAAATGCAGCCCCAAGTGAACATGACTAAACTATTTCCAGACTCCAGCTTATAAGTCCCCATTCAGCCGATGGACTGGAACATGTGGATTCACTGCTCAGGTCCTGGAATCTCTGCATCTGGTTGACATGGCCTAAACTGCACCATCTGGATACTTGAGAAAAAGCAATGCTTCCCCACTCGTAAGCAATATTTTTAAACTAACAAGACTTTCTTGGGAGAGCAGGCCAAAGCAGAACACTAGCTTGGAAAAGCTGAATAATTAACAGTTGAAAAAGCTCTCGTCTTTCAGAGTGCTGTGGCAACAGCTCTGAACCTTTCCTCCGACTGTAGCTGGGACTGGCTACTGAGGAAGTCATGATTATACCTTCCTTGTTGTACCACTTCCAGCTCAGTGTCCAAGCTTGGAGGCATTCAGGGACATGCAATTTCCATGACTTTTACTACTATGCCTAGCTGAAATCACCAGACAGAAGAGGCAAGTAAGGACCGAGAAAACAGAGCAGCTCTATTTCCTGCCATTACTGGGCTGCTGAGAGTTTACCATACAGCGGTGTAGCTCAACATGATCAGTCAGGAAAAAGAACAGATGGCAATAGCTTCACTAGAGACTAAAAGTTCCCCTGTACTGGTTGAATATGGAGGTTCATGCCTCAACTACTGAGCAGGACTCCTCTGGACTCAGACTCATATCACCTTCCCTCTGATACTTTGGCAGCACCTGGGCAATGGAGTTGGAGCCTGCAGCACAGAGACACACTCCTTCCTCTTCACTAAAGGGAGCATCCTCCTGTGCTTTCTTCCCTCCCCTCATCCTTCTGCTCTGTGTCTTTTCTGAGAGTCCCTCACCCTGCTGCAGGGTTTTTTGCCCAGGCATTTGAAAAGTTGTACTATCAATAAAATCATTCTAGAACAAAAAGTTTCAGCCTGTTATGTAAAAGAAATCCAAATAAGGCCTTGGCTAGCCAGCAAAATTTTCACTTGTTTCTTTCCCTGGAGGCATTTCTGCCTATTTGGTTCTTCTCATGGTTTTCACCCTCCCAACAGGTGTTAACAATACTATGTACTCTTTTGTGGTTTCACACACCTTAGGGCTTCAAACCCTGAGCACATGGATTCGGGATGGAGCAGAAAGAAGGAACATGGCAATGCTGAAGGGAGAGTGGGCAGCAAGGCGTGAAGAAAGCATTCAAAATGAATGGCATTGTCTTTCAGTTACTTTAACACTTAGATGCAACAACATAAAAAGTCCATTTCATCCTCTTGCTGTTCCAGGTGAACAGCACGGGTGGCACATGCAATGGCTAGTCCATGGGAGACTCCAGCAGGCTCAGCAACTGCATCTAAATGCCACAGGTGGTAGACTGGATTTAAATGGGAGCCACATCTGCTGGAGCCACAGATAAATAACATTTGTGGGAGTCAGCAACTGGGATACAGAAGTGTTTGCAAACATAAGCAAAGAGCATCAACATTTAAAGGCGGGTATGCTGGTTGTGAAGCAAGCGTCTAGATGTCATTAGAGAGACTGGAACAGCAACCGGGGCGGGCAGCGGGTCCCATCCCAGGTGCTATGCGCTAGGCCTCTGCTGACGTCAGTGGAAGTTCAAGGCATTTAACACCTCCCAGGACCGGGCTGCGAGAACGACTTCCAGAAGGAAATTATCTTGAAAACAGATCATATGCCGTTGAATGTAGCATAGATGCAAAAAGGGCAGAGCAGTGCGTGTTGCAGAATGTATATTCTTTAGCACAGTATCCCCAAGCTGTGAGCTTATTCACTCTTGGCTTTCTCTTTCCTCTGTCTTATCTGTTATGATGTTGGCACAGAGCTGAGTCTGTTGGGACTGCAGAGCTGGAACAAAACAGTAAATGTTCTCCAGGTTTTCTTTTCTTACAGAATTCCCTAACTCCCAATCTACTTACGGGGGAGCCATGAGCTAAAGTAAAATTATAGTTTTGTCTTCTTCTCAAGCCAGATACCTCCAGAGGGAATTCTGCTCTTATTGTACTTTTTCTCCAGAACTACTACCATCACCACAACACCTTGCAAGGAGAACAGGCTCTTTCTGCTCTCTGATGAAGGTTTCAATTAGCAAAGGTAGATTAAAAGAACATTTAGTCAATTCAGTTTTGTTCTTCATTATATCAGTTGCTGTATGCACTGGAATTTTATATTTAATCTTTTATATACAGTCTGAACATTTATATAATGTTATAAAGTCTGCAGCTGTTATATGTGATTTGGCAAAGAAAGAAGTATGCTTGAGAAAATAAAAAAAAAAAAGGAAAAAAAAGGGGGTTAGTTCCTTTTATTTATTTTTAAAAATTCCGAGTTTCTAACTAAAGTTTAACCAAATAAAAATAGTACTAAATGAAGCAGCCTCAATATCAAACCTTTGTGGTTCTCTGAATTATTTCAAAGAAGGTTTATAATCTTTTCTAGCAGGAAAATTAAGCAAGTATTGCTTATTGTACCAGGCATAGTGAAAACATTCAGTAATTCAGTGGCTTTCCGGGATCTATTCTCTCTATTCTGTTTTGACACCCTGGACTGCTGCTTTTTGGATATCAAAGACAAAGGAATCTTCTTTTCTTAAATCAGGAAAGAGTTTTCAAATATATGTATGATCCACCCAAAGGATGTCATATCCTATGTATGAACAATTATCCTAAATCCCTGTATCCTACTGGATACATACAAACAGGATATTGCATCTATTGGACCTCAAAGCTGCCTTTCGTGTTAAGAACTGAAACAGACTGAACCTCCTGAGCTTGATAATTTTCCATTGCATGTCGTCATTGTATTCACTGCAGGTCAGTATATTTATCTTGTTTGTTAATTCACTCTATATACAACGAAAATCCCAGTGGATGTTGCCTTCTCTTTTACTGTGGTAAAGAAGGCTAGTATGATAATAACTGTAATAAAAAACAGAACAAAACAAAACAACAGCTTTAATTTTCTTCTGAGATACTTCTCATTTACAGCCTGGTTTTACTTGGGTTTAGTAGAGGTCAAAGCTGCTCAGTACAAAACAGAGTTGCTGCCCTCTGGCATAAATGTAGAAATCCCTTTTGAGAGGTAGGACAAGGTCTCTGGGTCTGGAGCAGAACATGATATGGGCAGGTGTATTAGAGGCTACGCCCTTGGTCCTTTGGTCCTACAAAAATGTTTTAATCAGGCAAGAAATAAAACAGCCCTAACATCTGCTCTGCATCAGGAGGAAAAGTTGACTGTGTCATGGTCTACCCAACTTGCCATAACAAGAGCAAAAGACAACTCAAGCCTCTTTCAGCCCTGTGGAAACATTCTGTGAAGACAAAACAGCCGGGAATCAATGACATCAGCCATGGCAGCTAACAAAGGGTTCGCTACTTTAAGAAGCTCCCCAGTCTTCATTCTCTTTGCATCCCTGAAAGATGGAATGGAGAACAGGACAAGAGACTCATAAATAGTCAGCAAACAAATTTTTAGCACTGCAGAAAATAAAATCTGAGTTCCAGTCCTAGAAATGCTGGCAAAGTTTCTCGTGGATATTCAGTTCTGTCTTGTGATAAACACAGTTATGATTCGTGTCAGAGTAGAATATGGTGTGGTCATTGTACCCTGTGTGGATCTGGCACG
>WYDI02028609.1:0-12332 GCA_009867235.2 Psittacus erithacus
GGGGGGGGGGCCGTGTCCGCGCCCCCCCTCCTCAGCCGGGCCGGGCTCCAGCACGTAGCGCAGTTGGGTGTAGTTGATGTACCCAGGCTCGGGGGGGCTCCCATCGCCCGGGGGGGCCATGGGGTGCGGGTGGCATCGCCCCAGCACTGGTGGGGGGGTGGTGGAGGGGGGGGGAGGCCCATCGGGGGTGCCGGTAGCGCCGTCTTCATCCTCATCCTCATCCCCCCCCGGCCCCGGGGTCCCTTTGGCACGGCGGAAGAGATCGGCCACGAACTCCTTTGCTTTGGCCACCGCTGGTGATGGGGAGGGGGCCGGAGCCGGTGGCCCCCCCCCAGGGTGCTGCACCCCCACGTCCCGCTCTCCCACCTCCACCGGGGCCCGGGATTGGGGGGGAGCGGGTGCCGGGGGGCTCCGGTGCCCATAGAGGATCTGGGAGGAGCTGGCATCACCTGCAATGGGATGGGTAAGGGGGGAGAGGCTTGAAAGAGGGCTTGGGGGGGGATCATAGAGGGGTGGGGGGATCATAAAGGGGTGGGGAAGATGCTGAGGAGGGGAGGAATAGGGTGAAGGGGGGGGACACCCCCAGCCCCGCCCCAACCCCTGCCCAATCAGCTGCCTTCATTACAGCCACCGCGCATGGGCTGCAGCCAATCAGGACCATCCTGCTGATGCCCCACCCCGGCCACACCCCTACCACACCCCCTTTAGCCCCGCCCCGGCCGTACTGGTCCGTGATGTGCAGGGCCAGGGCCTGGGCAGTGGCACCCATGAGGGTCTGGTGCAGGCGGGTGACGAGCTCGATGAGGTGGTCACTGACGAGCAAGAAGTCGCCTTTGGCTGCCCCTGTGGAGGTCTGTGGGGGGGGAGAAAAGGGAGGTTCAGTTGTGCTGGGGACCCCCCCCCAAGGGATGCCCCATTCCCTGGGTACCTCTTTGAGGTGCAGCACCAAGAAGCCGTCGGAGAAGCGGGTAACGGAGACGCTGCGGATGTCACCCAGGCTCAGCACGGTCTTGGGTTGGGCGGCCTTGGGGTCAGCCAGGATGAGGTGCTCGGTGGTGAGCAGCAGCAGGCGCGGGACCGTCTGTGGGTACGAGGGGGTCAGCGTGGCCCCGTGCTCCCTCCCGGTGCCATAGGGGTGAGGTCTCACCTTGCCATTGGCTCTGTTCACCTTCCTCACGGTATCGGACATCACCAGCTTGTCCTTGGCCACGGCGTGGAGCTTCTGGTACTTGGGGCTCTGTGTTAGATCCAGGTACTTGCCATGGAAGGGCTGCTGTAGGCTGAGCGGGGGGGCAGAGGCCATGAGCACGGTGCTACCCCATCACCCTTCATCCTGCCAGACCCTCCATCCCAGCACCTTTTGGGGTACAGCATCTTCTTGTCCTTGAAGAGCTCGCTGGCACAGAGCTTGGTCTGCAGCAGGGCCTTGCGCTGCGGCGGCAGCTCCTCCCGGTACTTCTTGCACTGCCAAGGCAAGGGGTGAATGGCAATGGCAATGACACGAGGTCCCAAAGGGAGCTCCACTCCATGTCCCTATCTCCCACCTTCCAGCGGTAGAAGATGCTCCTCAGCTCCTGGTTGGCATCAGCCAGGAACTTGTATGGCGCTGGGGGCCAGGTCCGGTCCATCACTGACAGCGGTGGCAGGTTCCGGCTGAGCCCCATCAGGAACTTCTGGACCTGGGGGGCAGAAAGGGGTTGGGAGGGTCTTTGGTGCAGCCCTATGGTAAGAGCAGGGAGGTTCCATGCCCCCCAGCCCCACTCACCAGCCGCCGATAGACGAAGTTGGCCAAGCGGGTTCTGGCCTCAGCACGGAAATACCTCCTGTATGCCTTGCGGACCTGCAGAGACCCCCATCAGTGATGGGGACATGGGGCATCACCACGGCAACCCCTATGGGATGTGGGTATCCCTTCCCTCCATCCCCATTCGGTCCCCAGTGGAGAGAACAGGGTGTGCAGGCAGACAGACAGACAGCCCTGGACAGCAGGACGGATGCAGCGGGCGCGTTACCTGGTACCCTCTCCAGTAAGCGGCAATGGTGGTGGTGGCTGCGTGACGATGCTGCTGCAGCTTCAGCTCCCGCAGGAGCCGGCGAGACTGTGGGGTGAGAGCCCGGGGGGCCCGGGGAGCGGGGGCACCAACACAGATAGGGAGCAAGAGAGAAGGAGGGAGAAGGATGGAAGACAGGGAAAGGAGTTGAGTCTGGTCCCACCATGGGGTACATGGTGTTTCCCACCCCGCTGCCTGCACTGGGAGACCTGGTGGCCCTGGGATGCTCATCCCTCACCTTCCAGCCCCGCACATAAGCCTGGATCAGCAGCGCTGACCTCTTCATCTGCTTGTACTTGTTCTTTTGCTGCGGTGGGAGAGGTGGGGTGAGCCAGAGGGCCCTGCTTGGGGGTCAAGGACCAGGACCCCCCCTTGCTCCATCCTCACCGCGTGGCCCCGGAACCAGGCGGAGAGGATGATCTGGCTCTTGCGCATCAGTTGGTACTGGGTCCGGCAGCGCCAGCCCCGGATCATCTTCTGGATGAGGGTGGCAAGCTGGACCACGCGCTCCTGGCGCCGCCGCTCCAGGTCAAAGAGCTGGGGATAACCAGGGCATTGAGCAGGGCCCCCCAGTGTGGCAATGGGACCCATGGGGCCGGCACCCACTTGCCCTATAGCGGGGTCCTCCCCCTGCCCCCAGACTCACGGTGCGTGGGGAGCGGATGAAGATCTTGGTGTGGCCAAACGCCAGCTCCTCGGGGGGGAACGCCAGCTCCTCCAGCAATGCCTCAGCCCCTGCCCTGCACCACAGGGACACGAGGCTGCTCAGAGCATCAGGGATGATGGGGTCCCCATCCACTCTCTCATCCATCCCCATTACCTGTCAGTACCGGTCCAGCGGGGCCAGGTTCGGGAGCCAAGCATCTTGTATCGCTCCAGGAAGGAGCCATAGAGCTGTCGGAAGGCATAGCCCGCGCGCCGCACCCGCACGTTCTCCATCAGCCCCAGGTACCGGATCTGCGCCAGCACCAGCTCCGGCGTGAAGAGCATCGCTGCTTTGGTCTCATTGGGTTTGATGCACCTAAGGAGGGCAGTGATGGGATGAGAGGGTCCTTGATGGTGTCAGAGCCTTGGTTCTCTCCCCATGGGGCTGGTACCTGATGTAGTTGGGGTTCTTGGAGTAGAGATTCTTCATGAGCATCGCCACTGAGGCCTTAAACTGGGAGCCTGTGGTGGGGGGCAGCTTAAGAGAGGCTTTTTGGGGGTCCCCCTCGGGGAAGAGGGAGCGCAGCAGCGGGTGCCGGGCAGCCCACATGGCCTGCGAGAGGTCACGGAACAGGAGGTCGTTGTTCTTCTCTATGAAGCCCGTCACGTTGTAGGTGACCTACGACAGGGAGCGGGGGTCAGTGCTCAGCAGTGATGGATCCGTGTCTCTGTGCCCATTCCCAGTTCATCCCATGGACCTTGCCGGCGTAGTGATGGATGCGGAAGCATTGCGGCAGCAGGCTGCTGTCCATGACGCGCCGGGCGTTCTGGGTCTCCTTGCTCTCATAGTGCTTGTGGGTGGCAAAGAGGAGGTTCAGCTTGGTGAGGAAGGTGTCCTCGTTGACCACGCCGGGCCGCAGGCACTCCTCATCCAGCATGGCCAGGATCCCGCTCTTGCTCTGCACCGGGATGGATGGTGTCACCCAAAACTGTGCCCAATGTGATGGGGGGGAGCCAGGACCCTGACCCAGGACCCCATCACTGGGTACAACTCACGTTCTCAATCAAGTTGCAGATGATGCTGTTGTCAAAGAACTCCACCGGGGTCCACTGGATACCCTGGGAGCAGACAGGGATGCGCATGGAACCCCGGAGCCTGCGCCAGGGACACCCCCCAGCTGATGTGGGGCAGGAACCGGATGTCCGGCCACAGGGGCAGGGATCCCGAATCCCTCCCTGCCTTCCTGCCATTGAATGCACTCCCGGCAGGGAGCGGGATGAGGGGGCGACGTGCTCCGGAGACGGCTCCGGCACTTCCCCATCACTGGGGGGCAAAGGCTCTATGGAGCCACCCTCTGGCACAGGCAGAGGGGCCGCATCCTGCCCGCTGAGTGTGGACTGGGGGTACCTCTCTGACATATTCCTCCTGCTCCTCCTTCAGGGTCAGCAGGATGAAGATCTGCTGCAGCTTCTCATTGCAGTAGTTGATGATGAACTGCTCAAAGCCATTGTCCTATGAAAGAAGGGTCCTGCTCGGTGATGCCCATACCCATGGTGCTGCAGAATAGGGCCGGGGGGACCCTGCACTCACCTGGAAGATCTCAAAGCCGTAGATATCCAGGACACCCATCACCTTCCTCTGCTTGCCTGGCTTCACCTGGGGACACAGCAGGGTGCTGAGGGGGTCCAGGGCCCCATCCAGGATGGGGAAGCTGGTGCCTGTCCCCCTGGGCACTCACCTGGATGCTGGTGTTGATGCGGGTCACCAGCCAGTCGAAGAGGCGACTGTAGATGTTCTTGGCCAGAGCATCCCGGCCATAGTATCCCTATGGAGAGGGTAAAACGGGGGCTCCTGTGGCTGCTCCTGGGGCCGCTGGGTGCTGCAATGGAGGGCACTCACTTGGGGGACGCTGAGCGTGGTGAGCACCGTCTCATCCCGCGCCTTCACTGTGCGGGAGCACAGCGCCTGCTCCAGCGTGCCGGGGTCCAGCCCGATGAGCTCGCAGATCTCCTGCAGCTCTGCCCATAGGGATGCAGCGATGACAGGGGTGAGGAGCAAGGGGACAAGAAGGGGTCCCCACACCGATCCCATCCCCATCCCTACCCTGCGGCTCAGAGATGCTGCACGCCTCCATCCCGCTGGCTTGGTAGCTGCTGCTCAGCTCCACATTACCCAGCTTGAGGACCACGGCCGTCACCTCCAGCAGCTCTGTCACCTCGGTGGGCGAGAAGCCGATGACCCTCATGGCATCCTGGGGACAGACACGGGCAGCTCAGCACAATGGGGGGGATGTTTTTTTGGGGGGGGGTATCACAGCTTTCTGGTCCCAGTGGTACCTGCATGGCACGGAAGTTGGCTGCATCATCCACACCGGGCAGGCTGCAGCTCTCCCCTCTCAGGTAGGGGTAGTGCTGGTAGTCCTGGCGGAGCTTCAGCTGCTCTGGAGGGGGGACAAGGAGACAGCTCAGCCATAGCCCCCCGTGGAATCCCTCCTGGACTCTGTGCTATGGGGCTGGGACCTACGGAGCAGCTGCACCGAGCCCCCGGCCAGGAGCTGGTAGAAGATGTGGAAGTTCCTCTCGCCCCTGACGTGCCGCACGATGCGGGACTTCTCCAGCAGGTCTGTGGGCAGGGGCAGTGTCAGGGGCTGCCATGCACGGGGACCCCTGCAGGGACGGGTGGTCGCTACTCACAGTTGCTGATGACCCCTCCCAGGGGTTCCCCCTTGAAGTCGAACTCCACATCCATGTATTTGCCCTGAGGGATGGGGCTGGGGTCAGGGTAAGGGGATCCACTCCCCACAACCACATCCCCATCCCCTGCTGTGCCTCCGGTCCCATCAGGACACAGCTCCAGCATTCCGGTCACTCACAAAGCGGGAAGAGTTGTCATTACGGATGGTCTTGGCATTCCCAAAGGCTGCAGGATGGGGACACGGGGTTACGGCGTGGTCCAGAGGGGCTGGGATGGATGCAGGATGCAGGGCGCAGGATGCTTACCCTCCAGCACGGGGTTGGACTGCAGGAGCTGCTCCTTCACCTTGTCCACCTCCTCCCCTTTGCTGCACACTGCTGCCACGTAGGACATCACCAGCTTGCTGGCCTCTGTGAGTGAGGGGCCGTGGGTACCGGTGCCGTGCCCACCCATCCCGCAGCGCCCCTATGAGCACCCAGCGGCATCCCTGCCCCTACCCGTCTTGCCAGCCCCGCTCTCTCCAGTGATGAGGATGCACTGGTCCCTGTCGCGGTCCCGCAGCGAGCGATAGGCATCATCGGCAATGGCATAGCTGCGGGTAAGGAGGGGTTAGAAGGGATTTGGAGCAGGGAACACCCAAAGCCCCGCGTTGTATGGCTGTGAGTCTGCTCCTTCCGACCCCAAAGCCTCGGGCAGGGTCTATGGGGACCGAGGGGTCCCCCGCGCTCACATGTGGGGCTTCACAGCGAAGAAGTTGCAGTTGTGGTACTCCTGCACCTTCTCGGGGGTGTAGATGGGCAGGGGCTGGTAGGGGTTGACCGAGATCAGCACGTTCCCGATGTACGTCTGCAGGGAAGCAGGATGCTGCGTGCGGCTGCGGGGGGACGCAGACCCCGGCGACGCGCTCTGCTCTCCCCCCACCCCACCCCGCAGCCTCCCGCAGCCCCATCCCGGTGCCCACGTAGATATCTCCTCGTCGGAAGCGCTCCCGCAGGGTGCGGAGCAGCGAATCCTCGCTGAGCGGGTCCAGCAGCACCAGGTCCCCGATGGCCGCCGCGTCCAGCAGCGCGTTTGTGGCTTCCATGGCCGGGCGGCTCCGGGGATGCTGCGGAGGGACAAAGCACGGAGGGCACCGCAGCGCTCAGGACCCCGAGATGGGGATGGGAACCCAGGAGGGGGAAGCAGAGCCCCGGGCAGGAAACGCGGACACCTGGAGCCTATTCTTGGGGCAGGGACAAATCCAGCCTCTGCTTCCTCCCTCCTTCCTGGCAGGGGGAAGCTGGGGCAGGAAGGGCCAGGCTCAGGGCCAGGGCAGCCCAGGACCCCCCCTGACAAGAGCTGTCAGCTCTGTGCAGCACCTAAAGGCACCCATGAGATCCTGCTGCTTCCCCACCCATCCCTTACCTGGCTCTTATGCAGCAGCCACAGTCCCTGGGGTGACCTTCACCCCCAGTTTACAGCCCGGGTGCAGGCTGTAAACCCAACCCCATAACACTGGTGCTTGGGGAAAGTTCACGAGCGCAGAGGTGGGGAAGGATGGAGATGGCTCCATCCGGAGCAGGCGGCACCCACCGGTCCCTACAACCTCCCCCCGTGCTGCTGGGTGCGGGACCCCAAAGTGAGCACCCATAGCGGTGAACCAGAGCAAGAGCCCACCCCCCAGCTCCAGGGCTCACCCCAACCTCCTCATAGCACTGGGTCCCCAACACCCCATGGGGTGGAGGTGCCCTGGGTTGGGTGCTGTGGGGATGGGGTGCCCCGGGGAGTGTATGGAGGGGTTTGGGTGCTCCAGGCTGGGTGGGAGCAGAGGGGTCCAGGACTCACCTCCTGGTTGCAGAGCAGCAGCTTGTGGAGTGGCTCCAGCCCAGTCCAGAGCCTGGTGCAGCCCCTGGAGGGGCGGGGAACCGGAGGGGCCCTCCCTCAGGGCACGGTGCCCACTCACAAGCAGGGAAACTGAGGCACGATGCAAAGCAAGGAGCTGGGAAGCTGCCCTGGGCCCCTCAGGGCGGCTGCGGCCGCGCTCCCCTCCCTGCCCCGTGGCAGCGCCGGGCAGGAACAAGCAGGGAAAACCCCTCGCAGCTCAAAGCAAACAAAGGGAGCTTCCTCCCAAGGGCTGCGGGAAGCGGTGAGACCCATGGCGAGTCCTGCCATAGGGAACACAGCACCCAGGGCATGGTGTTTGCCCCCAAGGCACCATCAGCATCCTTGGCCCGTGGGATGGACAAAGGAGGCTCCTAAGCTACAAAATACATCTTTATTACAAATATAATCAGTCATTAATCACGCAGAGGGATGCAGCAAGAGAGGGTGCTCACACCAGCATGGGAAGGAAAGGAAAGCAAGGCAAGGCCAGGGGAGTAAACCTGCGATGGGGCCAGGGCAGCAGCGGCCATAGGGACAGGGTTATTGCTTAGCGAGGGGCTTCACAGGGCTGCTGTGAATGCATAGATGGGGTGTCCCCTCCAACTCTGCCAGAGCCAGAAGGGAGCTCAGTGGGGATGGCCCCATGTAACACTGGTTAAAGGCTTCGATGGCACAGGGAGGTGCCAGCACCCTACTTGAGCAAGGTGGGAAGGGGGGAAGCACATCCACACTCATCCTCAGCACGAGGCAGGGGAACAGGGAGGCTGCTCCCGGCCTCTGCCAGGACACAGCAGCAGGGCACCACATAGGCTTTGAGGCTTCTCCCGAGCGCCGGAGCTGAGCCACATCTCCATCGGGGGCTTTTTGGTATCCACAGGGAATTTAAGACAAGGCAGAGGCAGATCCCAGCCAGCCAGAGCCCTCTGGTGTCTTTGGTAAGAGGAGGAGCAGGGCGCTCCCCGCAGCAGCCCGGCTGCGGCCACGGGCTGAGCACGCAGGGACTGGTGGGACAGGTCCGAAGGTCCTCTCGTGCACCTCAACCCTCACAGGCACCTGCACACGAGACAGCGCTTTCGCTTTGTCCCCACCCCATAGACAGGGATGCTCCCAGCAGAGCCCAGAGGTGCTGGGGCAGGAAGAGGGGCTCCTCCATGGCAGCAGCAGCAGTTCTGCCCCTCACCTCCATGCAGGGCAGCCAATCTCAATCAGCATCCAGGTGGTTATAGGGCAGGGAGTTCCAGGTGTGATTCCTGTCAAGGGAGGCATCATCATCATCATCCTCCTCCTTCTCCTCCTCATCCTCATCGAAGAGCTGGTCCTCAAGGAAGATGCCACCAAGGCCGTACTCCCGCTCGTGGACAGAGACCTCGTCGTGGGTGACGTGACAGGCACCACCCACAAAGTCAGCAAACCTGGTAAGAAGCCCCAAAGAAACATGTTATGCACATGTATTGTACATACGTGTTGTTGTACACATGTGCCCAGTGCCCTCCACACCAGGGTGAAGCATTCTGGCACCAGGACCAAGCGTTATCTGTCCTTCCCCTGCGGCACCAACCCCTGCTCCCAACCCACCACAGACCATCCATGCCTCCGTCTCCCCATCTCTAAAGCCAGGATGAGAGCACAGGGTGAGCCTGGGCTTTCAGAAGCACACCGAGACCCAGGCTGGCCACCTCTGTGCTGGGGCACGTTACCTCTTGGGAGCCTGGATGCGGGACACCGCTGTCCAGGCAGAGAAATCCGGGCTCCTGCAGTAGCTCCGAAGCTCCTCAAGGGCTTTGCGGGTTTCCACCTCACCCTGGACCCGGAATTCCTCCTCTGTGAGCAGGCGTGGGGGGCTTGGGCCAAGCCATGCACTCTGCACCCTCCTGCCAACACAGTAGCAGTCAGTGCCCATCCAATGGGGTCGGAGCTGCTGGGTTCCTCTGGCTTCTGCTCCAAGGCACCAACCCCAGGGAAAACAGGACACAGCCCCCTGGAATACCCACCCCCCAGTTCTGTGCCATGGGCTCCATCCAGCAGCAAGGACAGGGAATGCAGCCCTCACCTGTAGGCAGCGAAAGCCCAGTGCAATGGGTAGTCCAGGTTCTTGGTGCAGAAGGCAATGACCACCAAGGACAAGGCGATGGGGTGGATCTGGATGCCTGAGTACATCAGTAAGAGGCCCAGGAGCTGCAGGGCCCAGGAGAGGAGGTTGATGCTGCGCTCATTCTCCAATGGGCCATACCGGTAGCAGATACCAAAGCTCACGAAGCCCATGAGCAGCAGGTAACCTGTGGGAGAGCAGAAGGAGCAGAACCTGAAGGAGGCCCAGAGAAGCAGGGGCTGCAGCACTGAGCTGGCAGGAAAACAGCATCTTATCATAGCCTCATAGAATGGGATGGACGGGACCTTAAAGCTCACCCAGCTCCAACCCCCTGCCATGGGCAGTGACACCTTCCACTAGAGCAGCTTGCTCCAATGTGGCCATGAACACTGCCAGGGATGGAGCATCCAAACCTTCTCCATTCAACCCATCCCAGTGTCCCAGCACCCTCACACAGAAGAGCTTCCTTATCTCCAACCTGAACTCCCCCTGTTCCAGTCTGAACCCATCACGCCTTGTCCCATCGCTCCAGCCCCTGATGCAGGTCCCTCCCCAGCACCCTTGTAGCCCCCTTCAGCCACTGGAAGCTGCTCTGAGCTCTCCACGCAGCTTCTCTTCTCCAGCCCCAATGCTCTCAGCCTGGCTCCTATGGGAGCTGCTCCAGTCCCTGCTCATCCTCGTGCCCTCCAACAGCTCCACATCCTTATGTTGAGGACACCAGAACGGCTCACAATGCTGCAGGGGGGCTCTCACAGAGCACAGTAAAGAGGATAGGATCCCCTTCACGCCCTGCTGCTCAGGATGCAGCCCAGGGCATGGCTGGCAAGCAGCCTGCTGCAGCTCCAGTGAGCCCAAAGGGCTCACGCTTACCTAGGAGGTACTGCCAGTAGGTCTTGCAGATCTCCCGCAGGTTCTTGAAGATCAGCTGAAGCAGGTACAGGGAGAAGGACCAGCCCCCTACCAGCAGGAGGTAAACATGGTTCTTCTAGAAGAGATGGGAGATTCAAGCTGCATACAACTTGCTCTTGTATACAGGTTGTTCTTCTAGAGCTGTATAGTGCTCTTCAGACACTCACCTTAGGCAGGACCTTAGACACCATGTAGATGAGGATGAGCAATGAAGCCAGCAAGCCAAAGCTGATCCCGGCCGAGTAGAAGAAGAGTTGGCTCCTGCAAGGTGTTTTACAGCTCATGGGTGCCCGTGCACAGGCACAACCAGGAGCCACTCAACGCTCCCCATCCCCAGGGCACCCACCTGCTCAGCATGTCCCCACAGAAGAACAGCAACAGGCCCAGGAAGAACACCAGGAACAGCTTTGGGTCAAAGCCTGCAAAGGGAATGAATCCAGATGGAGAACACCCCAGCACAGAGTCCTATGGGCGCAGTCACAAGGCCAGGGAAGGGGCAGCATCACAGGCAACCCCTGCCCAGAGCCCTAAGTTTACACCCCACGGCTGAACGTACACTTCTCCCTGCAGCCCATTGTCCTTCCCAAGGAAGGACCAGCCCTCAGCTATCCTCATTGCCCCCTCCAAAGCCCCCCCCACCACGGAGGGGACGTACGTCGGAAGAGGACGACGTAGTACACGGTGTCATCCTCCAGCAGCTCCACTTTGAGGCAGGTTTTGTTGCTGTAGAGATCCACGTCGATGCTGGTGTCGTTCAGCTTCTCCTTTAGGAAGGACGAAAGGAAACTCCACGCACTGGACTCGCCCAGCTCCTCCTCGCTGTCCACTTGGGTGACACGGATCATGCGGCTGCTGTTCACCCGGATCTGCGCAGGGGAAAGGGGAGCGAACGGAGGGATGGCTGCCACGGGGACCCAAAGGACCTTCCTCCTCCTCCTCCTCTTCCTCCTCCTCCTCCTCTCACCTGCATCCTGGTCCAGATTTCGTGCCACCGCGGCTTGTGCGTGTTGGTGTAGCAGAAGTGATGCGCGTTCGACTCCTCGTACATGCGGCCCTCCAGGAGCGCCACCACCGCCGGTGTCCCGGTATCTGCAGGGCACAGAGCGGGGGGGGATGCAGCAGCGCATCCTCGGGATGGGACGGGGATACGGGGGGAGCCCCGTTCCGGAGGCGCGGGCATGGCACGGACCCGTCCCCTGCTCCGGTCCCCGCGTACCTGCGCCCCCCAACAGCAGCAGCAGCGGCACCAACGCGGCCCAAAGCCACCGCCGCCGCCGCCGCCCCGGGGCCGGGTTCATCCCTCCCGCCGCGGCCGCGCCGTCGCCTTCCGCCTCTCCGCCCCGCAACGGCCGCCGAGGGGCGAGCGCAGCCAATGAGAGAGGGCGCTGACATTGCGTCATCGCCGAGTGAAGGCTAAGCAGGCCTATCGGAAGGCAGCTGGGTGCGGCAGCCTATCAGGAGCCAGGAACGCCTACCGCGGTGACCAACCAGACGGGCGGTTCACGCCCATCCCGTGGCAACCGCTAATCCCGCCTTAGTAACGCCTCTGACAGACACACCCCTTAGCCAATCAGAGAGCAGTTCTCCTGATTGAGAAGCCCTTCCTCCTATCAGAAGGCGTTGTTTTTGTGCGGGGGGTCACGCCCCTCAGCCCCCGCACAGGGCAGCGTGCGGGGCGCCGGGAGGGGGGGGACGGGGACGGAGCAGGGCCGCTGCGGGGAAGGGGCCTCCGTGCCCCGGTTCATGGCACGTCGAGGGGAGGGGTGCGATGCGCGGGGCTCCCGCAGCCCCGCATGGGTCCTGTCCCCGTGGGCAGCCGCCGCCCGTAGGCGGGGAGCGGGCTCCGGGCGGCCCCTCCTGGCCCGTGGGCGGCGGAGCCGGGAAGCGGCGGGGCCGTAGGCGGGGGATGTGCGTCAGCCGGGGGCAGCGCCGGGCCTGGGAGCGGCCCCGTCGAGCCGGACCTGGGGTTGCGGGGAGGAGGAAGGGGGGGCATGGATGGGGCAGGACCCTCAGTGACGGCGGGGCAGTGACAACCGGATGCCCCCCGCCAGCCCCGGGCTAGAGCCGTGCCCGGCCGCGG
>WYDI02028614.1:0-51986 GCA_009867235.2 Psittacus erithacus
CTAGCCACAAGAGGCAGGCCTGCCCTGGATCCTGTAGGACATTGCCTTGATTTACCTTTCTGGGTCCTGCTGGAGAAGGCAACAGGGAGGCTTTGGCCAGAAGAGGCAAGTTCCCTCCAAACCAGTAACACGGTCACCTTCTCTTCTTTAAGTCCGTCCGAGCAGCAGCCCTGTGTTCGCCCGCCTTGGGAGCTTTAACAGCTGGAGGCTGGGGAGGTGCGGCTGGGCACGCCTATTCCAGGTTCACCGCCTCTCCTCTCCAGCAGCAAGGGCTATGAAAATACGGTCCCAGCGCCAGGAAATGGAATCAGGCCTCCTGACGTCAGCGGGGCACTCACCCCTGCATTGGGGTGGAGGTGTTGCCGCTGCCTCTCCCAGCCCTGCGACAGGATTGAACGCTGCTCAGCCAGGCGCCTGATAAGGTGCTCTCCTTCCCAACTCCAGGCACCCATGGGCGGGGACTGTAGCTATGAATAGCAGTGCGTCCCCTCCCAGCTCTAAGCCTTTTGTCTCTTTACATGCTTTCTTGCCTGATAACTGCTTGCAAGGTGGAAGATGAAGAGATTGTAGGATGCAAACGGGCCCACAGCACCTAGAAGCAGAGTGGCTTCAAGCCTGGCTCCAGAGACAGTTTACTCAGGGTTCTTGCTGGGTGCTACAATTTGGTGCAGAGATCCATCTGCTCCACTCATCCCTTCCACCTCTGCCAGTGGCAGCTACGTGCGCCTTTCCTGAAAAGGGCAGTTTGCCTTTGCTGTCGCAGTTCTGTCTGCTAACAAGCACTGAGTCACTTTGTCCAAACTGCTGACCCCAAAAGTTAATGAATGAAGGTGATGACAAATTCCCCCTTACTCTACATTGCGCCTCTGGCATGACACACCCATCAGCGCAATCCCATCCACAGCCCTGAGTATCTCCAGCATGTTCATTACTCCATCTGTGATTTTAAATATTACTCACTGGGAGTATTTTATTACCCTGCTTAAGGAATTGACATCAGGGTCTATTCACATCAAGCACTCGGTCCTTACACACAGCCCCTGAACCTAGAAATCCCTCCCACTCCCTGGAGGTTGTGCTCCTCAAAACCAGGGGAGTTTTGCCTGTGATTTTTCGCCCATGGTTGTCTCATCTGCACGTTAATTTTGTTTGTTTGTTTTTTTGTCCATCTGTTTTAGGGCCCCTGGTTTATTTCTGGGTGCTGCTCCCTTTTGAATGCCATATGTAGATGTTGCAACAAAACCCATACAAGAGAGTCTTCTCTTGCACACCCCATAAAAGTACACGAGTGTCTGCAGGGATGAGGGCTTACTGAGTGAAAGGCAACAGCCATTGCAGCCACCGCCAAGTGGGCTGTGCTGAGCCCTAGAACAGTTCCTCATGTCCTTCCTGCTTTCATTTCAGTGTAAAATCCTGAGGCTTCTTAGGAAAAGGCATGTCAGGTTTCCTTACATGAAATTAATCTTAACTTTAAAGTAGGTCTCCCAGGCTTAGTGAGACAGTCAAGAAGGAGACAGTTGTGAAAAATGAGAGGAGGAAAGGAGTGATGGTGAAAAGTTTAGCACCAGCTCAGTGAGAACCAACCTGTCTAGGAAAACATTCCAAGAGGCTTTCAAAGGTCACTAGTCACTGCCGGCCTATTTGCATCTTGTCAGAGCACATTGCGGCTTGCCAACTACCTCCCTACATTTACACAGACACACAAAATCCCATGGAAGGCAGTGTGTAAAATTATATCAGGGGGAAAAAAGAAGAAAAGATAAGAAAAGTAACACTGACATTTTCCAGAATACCTGAGAAATCCTTGAGAGTCAGTCATCAAACATACCATGTACCTTAAAAAGGTTAATAAATGGGGATAAAAAAACCCAAACAAGCTATAAACCATACCAAGTGACTTAGGAAGCCAGGCGCTGCTGACTCCTGGTAGGCAGCCTGAGAGATGGTGCCCATGGCCCTCATGTTATGCTAAGGAATGAGAGGAATCACTGGTCTACATGGGCAAGTACAAACGGCACAACAGGTGAGATCACTGGCACCTCATTTTAAGGATGGGATGCAACTTGCATATAGGGGTGCCTAAATTTAGATGTCTGATGGTTATTACCTAAATGTAAGGTGAGTGTCTCAGCTTCCAGACAGCCAAAAGGTCAGAAGGGCTGGCCCAGCACAGGTGCCAGGTGCCTACTGCTGTGTGCATTGAAATGCTCCTGGGTGTGGTTACCTGGATTACCTGGGGCCTCACCTTAGTTGCTTAATATGCACACATCAGCATATAAGTGTCATTTGAGATGCCACAGGGTATCGTGCTCAGCTTCCAGGGACCACTCCAAGAGAACATGGGTCTCCTGTACCAGATCTAACAGTCTTGTGCAGATGGCTTTTATACCTTTAGGCATCTCAAATCACCTTTGTAAGAGCAAATTGAGTGCTGAATCTCCACTGTTTATTTAGAACTGAGATGCCCAGCTTATATGTAGGTACCTAGATGCAGACATCCATGATTTGGACTTTATTCTGGTGCACGAGAGTAGACAAATAGTTTGTTGACGGTACTGTAGCTTAGCCATTTGTAACTCAGTCACCAGCACAGGAATGGCACATAGGATACAAGAGTTGTAGAAACTACCCTTCTGGAGCATCAGCTCACTCACACAGGGGATCTCAAATAGTGGTAGGGTGGTGGGGGCAATTAAATTGACTCTTAGGTGTCTACAGGGCAGACTTCATCTCAGGCAGTCATCCAGATTCCCACAACAGTTGGTGTAAAGACACACTTCCAGGGGAGTTTCAGTTGAACAACAAACCAAATCACACCTAAGAAGTATCTGTTTCTCTCCAACAGAGGTGGGGGGAGACAAGATAATGAATTCAGATACAGATCTTTACATTTGTCAGCTGGATTGCATAGCAAAATTCTGAAATAATTTCAACACAATTCAGTAGCAAAATGATGGCAAGTTCCTTTAGGCAGGAGGCTGTTGGCATCAAAATAGCTTGCTTTGGCCATACTGCAGCCCTGGACAAGGAAGCTGGCTGCTGGTGAATGGGAAGGATTAACGGCTACACCTGACATGGAAAGGCAAGGATGGCAGCAGGGACTGACACCTCCTCTTCCAGTCCCTGGCAGCAGGATAAGACAGAGAAGGTTCTTCCTTTGTGTCAGCTCCGCTTCTTACCCATTCTCAATGCTGGCATTGCCTGGCCCTGCTCCCTCCTGGGGTGCCAGTGCCCACGGTGCCCTGGGCCAGCCTTACTTGGGGCTGAGGTGCCAGCGAACAGCAGAGTGCTGCAGCCCCTCTCACCTCAGCTAGGTCTGGGGGAGAGAGCACATTTGGGAGGTTCAGGGACCGAGTTAGTGTCATTTATTAAGCTGAGTAATAAAGCAAGTAGATGGCTGGGGAGAGATGGTGCTTGGCGCCCTGGAATGTATCTAAATAATGTGTTTATTTTTGGTCACTGATATTGGCTATGTTGTGAATATGCTTGTGGCATTCCTTCTGCTTAGCTACCTGTGCAGTACATTGGGAACACAAAACAGGCCTTTCTTTCTTAAAAAATCCCCTTCTGCCAGTGCTTATCATAGTCACACTGAGCTAACATCACAGCAGTCTCCACCCTGTCCTGCCCCATACATCTCCTCCTTTAAAACAGTTCAGGTATAAACATTATGACGCCCTTGGAACAGACTGGCACAGACGTGATGGGTCTTTGGCCCAAGCTAGGACAAATGCAGGGGATGTCATTCCTGCAAAGGGCCACGTGGCACCTCCGCATAACACTGGGCTTTCTCCTGGGGTTGCTGCCTCTAAATTCACTGTGCTTTGGCTCTGAAAGAGTAATCCAAGGATTACCAAAAATTCCTGTCTGAGAGTTGAATCCTTTTCCTTTGGAAATGTAAAGTGTGGCACCAAAACATAAATGTTGTCTAAAAGTACTGCAACAGAAACTCATACTGGTGTCCTTCAGAGCTGTTACTCTTCTCTGCAGCCATCAGCTACACACTGTTCTCCCTGCCATTTTCAGTCTCAGGAACAAAATAAACATTTCTAGTATGCAGCAGTGATATGCTATGCTTTGAGTGCTGATTGCTTCATCCTCTCTAAGAAGTTATGTTCTTTAAATGAGTGGGTTTTGGCCAGACTCTTTGTATTCCTGGATCCTAAATGCCAAGATTCCTGGTACAGGATGTTCTTTTGCTGTGACAGGGAGAGATTCGGACAAAGAAATGGCAAGGAGATTTCTTAAAATATTGAAATAGGTGCTACTGAGTATCTTGCAAACAGACACTTTCAAACCTGTAAATTATCTGCCATAGCATCCCCAATTGGTGAGAAGACCCTGCTTCAGGAAAGGCAATGGAAATGGACTGTCTGATCTTCCATCAGGAAGATAATGCTCTGTGGTGCTGCAAACAGGATCACTTCTGTTTGCAACCCCAGGTGTGGCCAGATCTAGTACTTGGAAGCCCGAGGGTAAGGGGTGGCTCCTGGAGTACTTGCTGAAATAGTCTGAGTTCGCACCTTAGACACGCTTCTATCCCTCTGGGGCAGATTTCACACTGTCTTTCATACTCCACAAGTGTGGAAGCCAGACCAAGAATGGGCAGAAATAAGTGGAGAGTAGCTCCAAGCACCTGCGGCTGTGATCACTTTGGCTAGGAAGAGCCTTTTCATACAACAAAACTGATGCTCTTGAAGGCTGTGAGCAAGTTAAAAAAGAAATAGATTTATCACCTCCTTTACGACTTTCATCAGTCTTCTGATAAACTTTTCACTCATGACAACTGATGTAGTGTCCTGGAGCAGCTAAGAAGGTTCCAGCCCTCCTTTATGGCGTTAAACTTACCTGCCTTTGTGCTGATGTCTTCCCAAATCAGCAAGTTGCACTGATATGAATGAGTGGGTATTGTGTGTAGACAAGATATCTGGGGAGAAGTGTGTAACTCTCAGGTAACAAGTGATGTGAAAATATACCAATGGTGGGGATACTGCCTGATACCTCCGGAAAGGAAGACATGCCAAAGGATATCCACGAGAACCTGCTTTCTCTCTCCCAAAAAAGGCTAATCCCAAGGCTAGGGATATGGTTTAGGAGAGAGAGGATGTCTGGCTGCATCTTGAGCTGGTGAAGCCTGGCAGAGACTCAGCACAACACTCCAGGAGCCAGCCTTTACTTTCCTTGTGTGCCAGTCCTCATTTTGGTACCCTTGCCTGGCCCCTACTGCTGCTTGCTTTGGTATTCCTTGCCCGCTGTTCCTGGAGTACTTTTCCCTTTCCCACTTCACACTGTGGGGTTGAGACGACTGGCTGAGATGCTCAATGAGAGAGGCTTAGGCCCTCTCTCACACCTGTGGCTGTTGTCAATAGATGTTCTCAGACAGCCACCCTTACCTGGAGCCTGAGGATAATTTCTCCTGACAGCATTGCCTTGGTAAGAGACTTTGCAGAGGACTGATTCCATGCAAGAGGCATTCCTGGGAATCAAGTTGCACACAAAAACTCCCAGTTCAGTGATAGGGAAAGTTGTGCTTTACTGCTCCTGGATCAAATACCACCTCAGCAACAGAAAGCAAACTTGAGATCCAGCATAAATTAGTCCTCCCTTTCATACTTCAACAGGGAAAAAAAAGCATTCATAGATTTTATTTGTTATCAACAAGCTTCATACTGGTACACATCTGTGTCCTCACACAGCCAGCATACAAGCTGGCAAAAACTCAATAATGTCCATCCTGGCTAAATTATAAAAAATACAATTGTATTTACATGTTTAATCTTAATTAGACACATCCTATTGAGCAAAATGGCTGTGCACAAATCTGCTATTGACTCAAGAACCATGGTCTGGAATCAGCAGCAGTTTTGGTCGGTGCTTGTTATCCAGCCAAGACTAATCATTGATCAGTGCTGTGATTTTTCTTGAAGGAAATGGTGGTAGGGGAGAAAAATATAAGAAACAATTGTAAGGTAAGGTAATTGAATTCACAGCCTATTGCTCCTGAATATTTCCTTGCTGTTTAAAACACGTCCCCAGGGCAGACAGTTCTTGATCTCTGGATGCTACAAATACCAGTGTCACCTTTTGGACCTGGAGAACTGCTGAGGAGCCACATAGGTCCCTGGGAATCCTAGTTGGACTTCAGGTAAATGTAACCAAGAAACATGATAACACACAAGGCTTTAGTACTAGCCCTGATAAGAATATCTTACTGCAGTCCTAGGAGAAGTTTCTCTTCTGTAGAGTTACATCTTCTAGGCTGTCAAGTACTTGGTGGCAAAGCTCACAGAAAAACGGAAGTAGGGGCTTCTAGCAGCAGTCTGCTCTGCAGACATAGCCACTTCCCAGCAGCCATGGGGTGTTACAGTGTGTGGGTCCCTGTGATTTGAAGGAAAATTGTCTGTGCTCCTCTGGGCTTAAGGTGGAGGCTGCTGTAAGAGCCATACCAGTACTGACCTGGCAGAAACACCAGTGAGTAATAGTTGCTAGATTATACATACAAATGGTTCATAAAGCCAACACCTCAGGTCTCCTTCCTAGTTCACCCTAGATAAAGTTTGTTGTTTGACCATGATTGTATATGACCATAAAAATGCCATTGAGGGCAGCTCGAGCACTCATAGATTCATAGAACAGTATGGGTTGGAAGAAACCTTTAAAGGTCATCTAGTCCAACCTCCTTGTAATGAGCAGGGACATCTTCAACTAGATCAGGTTGCCCAGAACCATATCCAGCCTGGCCTTGTATGTCTCCAGGAATGGGGCATCCACCACCTCTCTGGGCAACCTGTGCCCAGAGGTTTTTGTGAGTGTTTTACCACCCTCACTGGAAATATTTTTTCCTCACATTCAGCCTGAATTTCCCTTCTTTTAGTTTAAAACCATCACCCCTTGTTTGATTGCAACAGGCCCTACTAAAAAGTCTTTCCCCACCT
The DNA here is from genome assembly GCA_009867235.2 of Psittacus erithacus. NCBI lineage: Eukaryota > Metazoa > Chordata > Aves > Psittaciformes > Psittacidae > Psittacus > Psittacus erithacus. The sequence continues at coordinate 6,936 of WYDI02028614.1, forward strand.
TTCTTATAGGCCCCTTATAAGAACTGAAAGGCCACAGTAAGGTCTCCCTCGAGTCTCCTCTTCTCCAGGCTGAACAGCCCCAATTATGTCAGCCTTTCCTCATATCAGAAGTGTTCCAGCCCCCTGATAATTTTTGCAGTCCTTCTCTGGACCCTCTCCAACAGGTCATAGAATCATAGAATAGTTAGGGCTGGAAATAACCTTACAATCATCTAGTTTCAATCCCCCTGCCAGGGGCAGGGACACCTCACACTAAACACTGGATTAAAGGTCCATTTCTTTCCTGTACTGAGGACTCTAGAGCTGCACGCAGTGCTCCAGGTGGGATCTCAACATGGAGACCCCACCTGGAGTAACCATGAATGGAGCCCTAGCTCAGCCCATGCTGCATTCCTTCCTCAGCTCAGTGTGCATGTGTCAAAAAGGACAATGCAGCCTTGCAAACACTCAGAGAGATGGGATAGGAAAAAAATGGAATGTTGTGTTTCATCACGGTAGGGTTAGGACCATGCTTTACCTTTTCACTCAAATCCTGAAGACTCCCCTCCTTTTGGAAACCCAGGAACCAGGGGAATTGCTCTGCAGATAGCAGCAGCCTGGAAACACTCGATTTCTGGCACAGGGAGATGGCATGGCCTGGGAGCCTGAAGGCCTGGCATTCCTCAGGCATGCACAGACAGCAGGGGGTTCCACCATTACAAAAAGAGTGCAGGTGGCAGCCTAGGACCCTCACACTGGCTGAAGGTTATGGAGCTGGCTGGACAACAGAACTTGGTATCCTCCATTTAAAAGGCCAAGACATTGCTGGGCATCTTCCTTTCATTTGGCACACAACAATGCCTGCAGGCCCCCTTCCGCTGTTTCTTCCATCATTAAGGTTGTATATTACAGTGAGTAGGTTCTTCTAATTTTGAGGACAACACAGACACATAAGTATCCCCAGATACTGCCTCACTAGAGGCCCAGGACTGCAGTTCAGCTCTTCACTCCTCACACCAAAATCCTTTCTTGAATTATTTACCTAATGCAGTATTTGCCAGGAGTGTTTAAGTTACTGCATCAACATGAAGGTCTTCTGAGTTTCCTCCTATTTTATCTGCTAATTACATCTGATGCTTTATGATCTCTCCAACTTCCTAGTATTGCCGATGTCATAAAGCTCCCTGAGAAACATAGCAATGTTCATTCTGTGCATGCCTGCTGCATCTGGTAGTTCAGCAGCATAAAAATCTATGACATAATGATACACATTCAAGTAATTGTACTTTGGTAAAATGAGGGGGAAGCAGTGCTCTATTCTATCTGCTTAACTAAGGCAAAAATTTAAATGGGTGTGTTTAGGAGGGCTGATAGCGTTCCTGTTCCAGCTGCTTGCTTCTCTGAAATGATGCCTCCCTTTGCAGTTCCTACCTAATCTTGGTGGGCACATAACCACAGACAGATACGCATACCTGTGCGCAAGCACGCTCGCACCCAGCCCAGCCGCACCCCGCCCCACACTGCCTGCCATGCTTCTGCCTCTGTTGTTTTAGTGTCTATTAGAACTACATGAAAGGCAAGAATTGGAGGGCGCAAGGGTGCTGTTGGAAGTGGGAGCCAAGCAGGCTGAGAAAGAGGGCATTCACAAGCCCAGAGCACTGCTGAAAATTGTTTTCTATAGAAAGGATCCTGCAATGAATTTAGCATATGCTGCACTGCAATAGGACCCCTGTGTTTGCTTTGCAAAGCCAGGTCTGAAAGATCTGCACTTTTTAAATGCTGCCTAGTTCAGTAGTGCACCATGTTAAAAAGGAGCACTTGAGGCCATAGATTTGAATCCTAGCCAGAGAGATTAAGCATTTGAGAACTGAAGCTGAGGCCCTAATGCAATCCATCTTACTATTGTCTGTTTAAATCAATTACGATAAAAAGTGGAGATCTCAAAGGAAGAGTTGACTGGAAAATGCAGTCTGTGCATAAAATTCCTACTTTTACTGTTTTAAGTCCTCTGACTTATTTTAACTCTCCAAATATGCAGCCATAAACACACAGTTGCACATATACAGATGAACACATACACACACTCTTCCTCACTCCTTTAAACAAAACCCCATCAATCCATTAAGAGTTCAAACAGAAATTTTGACTGATAATTCAGACCAGCTGAATTTTGGTCTGCTGCTGGGATAGTTTCTCTGCCTCATCTCACAGTTGCATTTAACTCTTCTCCTGATTTCAGATAAACTTGTGGGGACATCTGCCACCTCACTAGATGATCACTAAAGATACCGTAAACTTGCCACACTTGCACAGACGTAAACAAGCAGCAATGCTGGGTTAGAAAAGGGCATTACTCTGTTGAGTATGAAATAGGAACTACCATAGTCCTGGAACTTCCAGCCTAGATGCTGGGCCCAGGCAAGATCTGAACTAGCCAGAAAACACAGTTGATAGCCATGTCTCTGGCTTTGATCATTTTTCTTCCAACCCAGGAGCTTCCCTAAGCTAGAGGAAAGACTGTCAGTGTGCTGCCATTATTAGTAGTCAAATGGCAAGGACTTGGTTGGAAGGGAGAAAGTTTACAAAGCTTCTGGCTTGCAGCATGGAGAGAAAGAGTATGTGCTTCAATTTGGACCAGTAGCCTCAACCCAAGAAACCCCCTTCTGGCCCTGCTGTACTCCTTTCCTCCCACTTAGCTGGCCCCTGGATGGGAAGGATGAGCAAGCTTTCCCATGGGAGTCCCAGGGCTTCCTTCTGCTCTCCAGACATAGCAACCCTGGCTGTTTTGCTTAGTAAACAAAAGTTACACCCCTTTGTGACAGCCATACTCAAGGAAAGGGTTTAGTGAGGGCTTAATTGTCAGTTAACCTCTTCAGAAACGCAAACACAGCTTTGGCTAATGATATGAGCAATCCAGGAAAGTGTAAAGAGATTAGGGATAGCTCTTGGTATGTGCACGATATAGCAAAGGGAAGCTTCTGCCTCTGTGAAGCAGGTTCTCTTCCTTGGCTGTTGTATTGCCTGATAATCCCTTTTTTGTTCCTTATTAATAAACTCCCATAACAGACATGCATTTGCAGTAACAAAATACTAACTGGCACATGAGCAGCTCTCCTGAAAAGGCTGTAAAGTGATTTTTCCAGAAATCACTGGCTGCAAACAGGACTTCACCCCAGGATAAAACCTAGCAGCAGCTGCTGGGCACCAAACAGTGCTGCTACATTTCAGCTAGCATGCTATATTCCATCTCTGGGATCTGCAGGGATGTTCATTTAATCACACAGAAAATTCACTGCCTTTGTGCTTACATTTTGAAAGGCAAAAGGAAGTGCTCAAGGCCAGGTTGGGCAGAGCTTTGAGCAACCTGGTCTAGTGGAAGGTGTCCCTGCCCATGGCAGGGGGTTGGAACTGGATAATCATTAAGGTCCCTTCCAACCTAAACCTTTCTGTGATTCTATGAAATCTTGTCTTTGACCTCCTGCTTGGCACCTTACACATCCTGTCATGAGTGGGATAATCTAAAATATGTTCTTAAAAATACCCCAAGCCCTATGCTGTACATGAATGAAGAGATCCCATGTATGTTATGGATTTGAACAATGTTATTGCTGACTGCAAGCGCTTTATAAGGTTACAACGCCATGATGTACATAGGGGTGAATTTACCATGAGATCTTATGTTATATGAACTCACACAGCAAATCTGAAGCTGTGTTGAACAGACACAAACAGAACTAAACCAACTTCAGTTCTTACCTGACAACCCAAATAAGAATTAAGTCTAGCCTTTAATGATTCACATGTCTGATCAGCAGCATGGTTTCACTAGTGGTAAAGGCAAAGGAAAGTGGCAATCCACATGCATGATTCTGCCAAACAAAACATATTCTAGATGTATTACACGAGTCTGGTTTCTTTATCAAACACAGCATCTGTCACAGTTCTGTTCCAATTAAAAGACATGTCTGAGTTTACATAACAGGTGATAATCCCCTGTCTCCAGAGTGGTTAATCTAGATGTCCAGCATGTTTAAAAACCTCTGCTAATTGAAATCTGAATTTCCTAACTGCTCATTTATCATCATCAAGCAGAAAAATGACACTGTGGAGGCTGTTACTAGTTACAGTGTATCCTAACGTTCCGGGACAGCACAAAGTTAGGATAGGCTTGCTTTAAATCTAACCATCCTTCTCTTTACTCATTAAAATTGTTTAAGACTACTACAATTAGTGAGCTGAAAGAAGTTGCTGAATATAAGTGAACAATATTTTCCTAACAAGCAGTCCTACATTATTAAGCAACAAGAGACTTGTCCAGAGAGTCCAGCAGGATCTCCATTGCTTTCTATCATTTACCTCATTGCTTTGTATCTTCTACAGCATCTGTGAACACAGATCTCCATCAGTACCTGAATGGCTGAGGTATGCAATGGAAGGACCTCCACCTGCACAGGGACTGTAGTAGCTTCTTACAGCAAGAGACTTCAAAGCACAGAGGTGTCTCCTAGAACACCATCAGGCTGGGGACAGCCACACAGGAACTGCTGAGGCAGCTCCCACCTCCCCTGAACCCTGCAAAACACAAGGAAGGCAAAACTGGAAGCAAATGGCTTGGGCAGGCACCAGCCCATAGGCTGGGAGAAGAGCCTGCAGGACCATATTGAATGCAGCATGAACAGCAAAGCAAAGAAGCAGCCATGGGGCGGCTTAGGGACCTGGCGGCAGGCTGTTTGGTTGGGCAAGGCTGGGGAGAAATGAGCAGGGCAGAGTGCAGAGGGTGCTTAGAAAGCAGGATGCATGAATGAGACCTTGGTGAAGGCTGGGATTCAAGACATGTAGAAATGGCTAAAAGTGAGGAGAAAAAGATGGGAGGTCCCTCCAAAAAAAAGCACCAAATAATAGAATATTAACAATGCAACACATTCTATTGCATGCTGAGCACAAAGAAATCTCCTTCAGGTAGTTTATCAGAACTTGGCAGGCCTCTGCTACTTGCAGGAGCAATGCACAGGTTGCTAGTTAATACATGAAGGGAAGCCTTGGCAGATGCTTTCGAAGGAATAAGTCAGTCCATGAGGAAAGGCCTGAAGGCAGGGAGTGGGGCTACAACCAGCAACCTGTGGGTGGAGGGGCTCCCCTACCCCATGCCACGCAGAGAGATTCCTTCTCCCTCAACCACAGGAGGGGTGGCTTCCCAGCTGTATGCCCCTGTGGGCTCTACCACCCCAAGATCTCCATCACTGAATGCTTCCAAAAGTTAGTGGAATCCCTTGGTCAGCTTCATCTGATCAGATGATGAGAGTGGACTGGATAATGATGCAATCCCACAGACAGTGCAGGGGAGCAGGAAGATACAAACTGCCTATGTGGGCAGTAAGATTCTGCTGAGCAAGCAGGCTAACCTGTTCTGGTGTACCAGTACAGCCTTCTATGTCAGGCAGTCCTGGCTTCTGCTGTGGGGCTCAGCCTGTTGCTCACTTCAGTCACAGAAAATCCTTCCAGCTGAAGCAGGACCTGGGGCAGTGCACAAGCTCAAAACTGTTCCCTTCTATCCAGGATTCATTTTAAGGCTTAGAATAGCTCCTGGAACAGAGTTAGACTGCTTTAGCAAAGCAGGCAGGAATATATGTATTTGTCCTGCCACTGCAAAGGCCAAGAAGGTAAGTGTCCAGACCACTGAAGCCATTTCAAAGTAAGGTCACCCAGACACAGGCGGCTTCAGCTCTCCACTTGTCAAAGGTCTTTTCCACCAAGACAGATAACAGCTCCATGCAACTCACCATCCAACTATAAGGAGGGACTTCCCCCTCATCAGTTCTCCTTTTTATAACTGTATATTTGCATGCCAATAACTACTCCACAGTCCTTTTGACAGACTTCAGCATATTTTGGAGTATTAACCCATGAGCTCCTTGAGGCAGAAAAGCATCAACCCCTGCACCTTTTCTGTGTGACCCATGTAAATTGGTAATACACGGTCCTGTATATCTGAGATGATCAGAGAAGCAAAGGGCTAGCATGGCTAACAAAGCTGAACACTTCCACCAGAAGGCTGCCCTAGATTAAGTAGAAGAGGGTAAAGAACATGGTAAAGGAGGACAGCTCTCAAAAGTTTTTATCCATGTGTGCTTGGCACAGGACAAGCGAACACTTCTACTTCAGGGCTCTGCCTTCGTTTCCAGGGAAGGAGGGAGCAATTAGCTTTCCAAAGGCCTTTTAGTGTGGTTGGGTTTTTTTCTTTTTCTTTAATTTGATTTTGTTTTAAAGGCTTATTTGCTGCGTGTGTAAAATACGAAGACACTGACTAAAGACTTCATTGATACTATGCCCTCCAGCAAGCTGCCCTTCCATTGCACAACAGTTTTATCAACCACAGAAGGCTAGCAGGGCCCTGCACTAGCCACGTCTTTTTATACATTTGCTGCTTCTACCGAATTCAAGAGCCACAGCTGTCTGCTATGGGATTTTCAAGGGAACACAGTATTCACAAACAGTCCATGAAAATGCAACACAAAGGTGACCAGTGACAGCAATTCCAGGAATTCCCCTTCCATCAGCTTAACAAAACCCTGACAGAAAGGGAGATTCCTCACTAGTCACAAAGAGCCCTTCATCATCTCCCAGAACAGGTGGCAGCATCTGACCTGGGAAAGCAGCACTGGCATTTTCAAAGTGGGGACATAGTATGGCATTCAGGGGATGGATCTGCAAAAGATAATCTTCTGAACTACACAGAGGCAGTATAGTTGGAGTAAAGATGATGTGTCTCAGTCAGTGGAAGCCTTGGAAGAAACAAAGGATCACAAAACACTAGCATGCTTTGCAAGGAAGGGTTCTTTAACAAACTCAGATGAGATGAGCAAGCCTGCCTGGCAGCCAGCTGAACATGGGCAGAAGTGAAGCTATCTCTATATTTGGGAACAGAGTAGCAAATTTGACATTTGTTCCATAGATCTTTGATAACCATTCCTCACTCTGCTATCCATTTTAGACAGCATAGCCAGTACTTCATTTGCATTTTTATCTATTCTTGAAAATCAGAAAGACAATTCTAAGATTCCTAGTTAAAAATAAAGCAATTCTCACCAACTGGCTGGAAAGAGCCTAAACTAAGATACACACAAATCATGTATGTGTATCTAATGGAAAATAGTAACTAACTCTGCAGAATCTCCAAAGAGTCATCTAGAGACCTGCAACTGTAAGGCATGGAAAGCTAATTCTTCTTAGGCTCTGTGAAAGGAGCCTGTTAGACTGTCTGCCTCATACTGTTGATAGTGTTTGGAGAAGACCTATCTTTAACAACCAAACAGAGCCTCTGGCACCACCAAGGATAAAGATTTAACACACCTGTAAGCATGCACATGAGCAGCAGTAATATGAAATCACTCACTAGTGCCAAATTTCTCATTCTGAAAACAGATTGAGAGAGAAAAAGTATTACTTCTCTGCTTATGATACATCAAGCACAGAAGCTGGCAAGGACAGATCAGGTTGGGTATCTTCTGTTATAAATTCCCTTCAAGTGAGCTATATAATGAAGACAGTAGAAGATGAAGTATGGCAAATTACATGCTTGACTGGGGTACCTTAATTTCTATTGCTTTAAATAAAATTGAATGAGCCTCCACACATTTCCCCCCCAGGCTTGCTCCACAGATCCCATGCCCTGGTATGTTGCTGCTGCAAGAAAGTAGGTACTTCTGTGACTCCAGCTCTTATTATGCAAGACTTATTTTTCCACCTCACAGCAAAGGAATTTCATGGTTTAGCCATGTTCATGGGATGGCGCAGATGGGCAACAAAAACCACACAAAGGAATTACTTTCTTCTGGAAAGTCAGCATAACAAAGCAATTCAACCTTATCATGCAACCCTTCCTCCACCTCACACAGGTGACTTGCAGAGCAAGTTTTGCTATTTGTCTTTCTGCACAGAAACACATACTTGTGAGTGAAAATCTTGAGAAAGATTAAAGGGGACTTAAATCAGTCCAAATGAGAGACATGTCAGAAAAACTGCCTTCCTTGACAAATACGAAATGGACAGGAGGAGGAATGGAAAGAAACAGTAGTCTCTGAGAGGCCTATCAACAGGCTCCTATTTTGCCTTTGCTAGGATTTGAATGGAAGACATTTACCCCTTTTTTGCACAGAAACCCACACTGAATTTCCCTTTCCTCTGTAGCCTTTAGCAAGCACCAAGCCCAAGGCAATGCAGAAGGTTTTGACAGAGTCCTATCCCCAGAATTTATCTTAAGAGGAGGCAATAGATCAACATGCACATCTCTGCAATGATGAGGATCCTCCAGCAGAGAAGGCAAAGATAAAAATAGTCCTTTTCCCTCTGGGCATGAAAAATTGCCCTGTGTTAACCTCTAGTAAACAGCTTCAGGGTTCTAGCCCCCTGAAAAAGCACTCAACAACCTCCAAAGCCATCCACCCCCTGCCCCCACCAGGCACCTACAGTAACAACACTGGAAGACTGCACAGTGCTACTGTCTCCTACTGCACAACTAGGCATAACCTTGACACAGTCGAACACACATCCTACCATGAAACACAACATATACTTGATTATCATGTTTAGGAAGGCACATATCTATCTATTGCTGTAGGGTGTCCCTGGGGGCTTTGGAAGCAGAGCGAAAGTGCTACTGTCTTCATCATAAGTTTCTGTATTTAAAGGGTCCTCCAGAAAAGATACTGTACTTGGCTGTATTCATCCTTGAGCCAGGCAGCAAGTCACCATTCCCATTTCTTAGATGCCAGAGGAATAGATGTTATCCTTAGCTCTCCCTTTTAAATATTGCTATTCAGAAGGGCCTTTCATAGTGTGACACGGAGAAAAACCTGTGCCTTTTAATTTTTTTTCCTTTCTTTTTTTCTAATCTCAGGAGTTGACCCAAAACTTGGGATTCTGTCAAGAACTTGCTCTCCTGATTCTCTGTGTTTACACAGTCATAGCTTTCCCCCCTGAAAGTCTCCTGATAAGTGCATACAGAATAGTAAGAATTCAGAATGACAACATGGACAACCTCTAGCACAGAAGCTGGATATTTACAGTATTTGTTTTGCAACATTTAGAAGAACCAATTACACACTTGAATGTTTAGAGATGCTTCTCACACGCCGGTGCAGGCAAACCACAACTTCACATTTATACAATGTCAGAATGCTTGGTACATGTCTGCATCTTTCACAGGTCACGCAATTCATTCCATTCCTTCTTAAGTGCTTCCAAAGGCTTTTAGGTATTTTGGATATTTTCCTTCTCCAGCATTTGGCTAAGCTGGGAACGTTTATTAGTTTCAGTCCTGCTTTGTAAACTAAGAACCTGAAGATTTCCAAATCACTTCTTACTCAGAGTTCCCTCCTAAACTGAGACTGTTCCCATCACAAATTAATGGTGTTGCTGAAGTAATCACACTTAGTTCTCCCTTTTGGTCATCTCTACTTTTGGGGGGCTGCCAGGTCCTTGAACAGGCTATGTTCCTCATGATTATTTTAAGCAGACTTCAGCTCAGGCTGTCACTACAGAAAAAAGCCTTGAATTTCCCACCTTGGTTCCCAGCTGTGCTCTCCTGCCCATGTCTCTCCTTGCAGTCCCTGGGCAGAAGGTACATGGCACTGAGGAACTGAAACAGGCAAATCCATTTCAATCAGTCAATTCAGTGCGGCTTCCATTCTGGCCCACTGAGTGGCTGCAGGGATCACTACAGCTATTGTTGCTTATCTTGAAGTCAGTCATCCACACCAATATCAATCTTTAATTTTAATCCTCCCTTCCAAAGGACTGTCCTCCTCCTGCTAGCTGTAGAACATTCAAATGAAAGACACTAAATCCCCATTCTTTATTATCTGAGGTAGTCACTTAAGTAGTACTAAAAACTATAAAACTCAGTATTTAATACACGTGAGTATAAAACAATCACCTTCTCATTATGGACTTGGGAAACACAGAATTGTTTCAAACTGCAAACACCCCTACTGAACATCCTCTGAGAACACAGCTTTTATCTACACTTCACTTCAGCCACAAAAAAATAACAGATTGCATTAGCCCAATCCTACCCTACATCACACTAAGGTTAATCCTCCACTTCAGCTCCCTGCTGTGTGAAGACTCAGAGCTGTGCAGAGGTGTGCTTCCAAACTGTCCCTCAGGAGTCCTTCTGACTGAACAAACACACTGACATCCATTGTACAAAAGTATGCAGCCACGCACATACCAGTGCTGGCATTTTCTGAACTGTCTTTTATTCAGAGAGAGACAGGTCTCACTCCATTCCTTTCCCCTTATGTTTCGTTACAGATTTTGCTGTAGCCTGGATGCAAATTCTGTTTTGACCAAATACATTTTCAGACACTCCTTATTCCACTTCAGTTATAGAAACACCCTCTAACCTAGCACTCATGGTGTAGTCACAGTAAGAAACTATTTCCTGCCACTCCAACCGGTTATTTTTAGTTGAAATTGAATGCACATACCTGTGGCAGGTGAGGCACCAGTGAGACTGTGGGTGTGGTGAGACCTCTGCTCTTCCTAGTGCCAAGTGTTTCTACAGCTTGTCATTCCAAACCAAGGGACGTGGCCAGCTATCCTGGAGCCTCTCAAGGAGGCTCTAGACCTTTTCACAAGGTGCAACTCCACTTCTCTCCTCTGCTATTCTTGCAGCTGCAGAGGAGAGTTAAAGAACCTCTGATACCCATCCAGGACAGATGCCCTCTGCTGTTACACCCTTCCAACAAGAAAGAATACAGAGAGATGCTAAAGACCCCACCAGTCTATTACGTAGCTGCGAATAAGATCAAGAAGATTTCCAGAGACCTAGGAGCCTCAGATGGATTTCATCTTCATTTGCTGATAGCAGGACCAACCTTGTCCTGATTGTGAAGGCTAATGAAGGATGGAAGACCAGTCAGGAGTGTTCCCTTGCCCCATAGGGAATGAGCATTTGCATATCCACCCATGTGCTTACTCATTCTATTCATCTGGTGCATTCCAGGGCAGTTTCCTTTCATCTGTGGTGATCCTTACTGAAGAGCCCTGTAGAATTAACATGTTCTCATTACTGGGCTACCATCCCTAAAACTCTGCACTAGGACTCACTGAAGATGCACACTCTTCTCCTGCCTTGTAAGAATGTTCTTAGTAGTCAACATAGCCAGGATCTGTATCCTTACTTATCTACCACGGATTTCAGACTACTTTAGAGCTATCAAGCTCATGGGTTTCTGCGTAAATTGCTACCAAAAAAATAAAGTAAAAGCACTCTCACTCTTCTCACACCAGATTGCTTCTCATGAAGACAAGAGCTGTTTTAAATTAAAAAAAAACAAAACCAAACCAAGAAAACCAAACCAAAACAAAAAACCAAACCAAAAAAACCCCCCCAAAAACCCAAAACAACAGATTCTCCTTAGTTTTAACCACACTGTGTTTTTGTAGTTTTGCAAAACGTGCCACTCCAAACAAAAGTATAAGAGTATCCTGACTAGCACATGTGTATATTAGATTCACGTTGATGCTATGAAATAACGGTTGTGCTCATCTTGACTACTGCAGTAGTTTCTGATTTCCATTTGTATCAAAACCAGAAACTTTTCAGTATTGTTATTCAGGTAGCAGCAAATCTAGTTTATGAGTGGTTCTAAAAGACATTCAATTTTTATGTTGAGTGATCATAAAGGAGTTTCTCACCCTTCTCTGTCCACCAGCAGAAATATCCAGTGTGTAAACTCTTATTGGTAATAGAAACTAGCAGTAACCTTAAGATTTTATATGAAGATAGGTAAATTTATCCCATTCTTGCACTAATCTAATTATACGGCATTCGATTCTGCTTAAGATAGCATTTTATTTCACCGAGCACTTCCCGAGCTGCTTTTCTACGTTAATAGCACCCTCTTATGTTGGTTTGTAAGTACTACACGAACCAGCCACAACGAAAACCCAAGCCGTTGATTTTGCCAATCATTACAGGTTCTGCATCCAATTCCAAGCAGCGAATAGCCTACTGAAACAGGCTCTCACTGTGCTGGGCCACTCTTCAGCTAACACATCGAAGGTATTGATGTCACATCTGAATCACTAAGACTGCCCCAAGAAGAAAACTCCTGGCAAGAGCTGATATTCAAAGTGATGAGAACAGGTCAGTGATAAGACAAGGAAAGCCAGGTAGCTTTAAAATTCAGCAAAATATATTTGGGAGTTCTACAAGTCACATGTCCTCTCACTAAGGCAAAATCATCACAGCTGTGCTGTGCAAACTCAGCTGCTTCTTTTAACTTCTTCCTCTCCTGAGCCCAGATAAACTCAATGAGTTTGGGTAGGAAGACAGGCTGCAGCACTGAGAAAGCTGCACTCACACAGCACCTTTTTGTGGACAAGCAGGGCCAGACTACAGCTGGTCCTACTTTCAGGTCCAGAAGCGATTGTCTGGTGTTTCTGAAAGGAAGACTGGTTCCATGGTACCACGATGGGCCAAGCTCAGTCTGTAACTGCTAAAGCAGAAGAGAAGTTGTTTTCCAGGTGGACTGCTGTGTTTTGTAAGTAGTTCTGAAAACAAATCTCCTGGAGAGGGCTTGGAAGACTGCTTTTGCCAAGCTCATGCAGCCATGAAGAGAAAAACACAAGAAGTTTGTCCAAGCACCGAACTAGAAGGCTTTCCTTTTCTTCTTTTTCCCACCTGCCACCTTATTCCTGACACCAATAGCTTCTTCTGTGTCATCATCATCATTCCGAGATCGCTTCTTCTCTCCTTGCTCCCGCAGCTCCTGCAACGTAGTCAAGAGATTGACCAAGAGTTCTGGCACCTGAAGAAATTCAGGCTACAACAGTAAGCAAAGGGACAAAGAGCTAGCACCCACCATACGAGCAATTCTCTGAGCCTCAGCCACACGCTCTGTCAGCATCATAACTTCTTCTTCTTGCATAGGGAATGCTGGCAGCTTCTTGCCAATCAGGTGTTCAATGCGCTGGAACAGCTCTACATCATACCTGAGACAAGACACTAGCTTCAATCAGCCCTCCCAAGAGGACTTCAGCTTTCACCACTCACAGACACCACTCCTTATGAACAGGAATTGTTCACTTGTGCTTATGGTCTCACAAGCAACTCTTAACTACATCTGAATGATACTATAGTTCAGGATGGCTTCACGGATTTATTCGGCTCATCTCTGCTCAGAAATATTTGACGTACTTTTTTTAGCCAAACACTTCCCCATTTATCAAATAAAACCCACTCTAAGCTGGCATTACATAGTATATAAATGTATGTACAGTATACAGTCAAATTATAAACAGTTAGTTCTGCTCATTACATACCCGCTTCTAAAACTTAACCAGACTTTTCTCCCTCCCTACCCTGGGCTTTGAATTCTCACCTCTTTAGCTAAATAAACACAACTGGCACCTCAAACTGAAAAGAAGTATTTTCTCCTCACTCAGGATGAGGTCAGATGTTTTCTGCTCTTAAACACAGCTGGGAAGAGTAAGTTTGCCATATTTTAACACTTACTGTGTAACAAAGGTGATAGATTTGCCAGATCTCCCAGCTCGAGCTGTTCTCCCAACACGATGAATGTAATCCTGAAAACAATTTTCCTGATCAGCAACAAGATGCGTGCAAATAACGCAGAACAGAAGCTATGGGAAATTACCCCACGTAATTCTTAGGAAAGAACAGGAAAATAGGGAGAAAATACAGTTTGGATTAAATACTCAGGACCATGAGCAGCATTAGTATATGAGAAGATGCTAGCTTGTGAAGGCCTATCATTGGTTTTAACATTTGAAGAATTCTCTTTCTAAAGAGGACAACCACCTTCAATTATTCAAGGATGCATGGCAATAGCTGTGATATATATGACTTTGCTAATGAACTATCACTTCCCTGGAAAGCTAATATTTCAAGTGAGCCAATTTTCACTTTTGGGATCTAGTGCTCTACATAGTCTGTCTTCCAGACAAAAACTCTCTGTCAAGTCAATTTAAATTTGGCAAGCATAGAGGAGCGGATAATGAATGAGAGTAATTTGGAAGCACCCAATTCATTATGCATCTTCTGTTTATGTTTCTAGGCTGTTTTCCAGGTTTTATACTGAATTATGGAAATCAAAAATACTCCCTTCTCCATGCAGGATCTGTGGAGAAAGGAAGCATCATGAGAAAGGATGTGTTCTGCAACATGGTTAGAGAAGACAAGATGGGGTGGGGAGCACAAAAACTGTAGCAACCAGTTGAAACTGTAAAAAATTTTACAGTTACAACTGTAAAACCCCCACCATTATTTTAACTTTTGTCCTTTTACAATGTCAAAAGCAGCATCTTCAGAAGAAATACCATACTTTCTCCTGTTCGCAATGTGTTGTATCTTTGATCATTATAAGGAACAATAGCAATTCCTGAACTGTATATTAATAGGTATGCTTTTATAGGAAACCAGACCAGGAAACAAAGCCACACCCGTAAGATAACACTATATTTTACATAGAGAGCTAGTGACTCACTTTTTTCCAGTTTGCTGTACGTTTGTGATATGAAGGTAAAACATATTAAAGACATTTTTCTTGATCAAATCCTCACTGAATGTAATAGGAGAATTTTTACCTTTTTGGTTTTTTTAAACATGGTTTAAAAAATGTGAAGGCAGACCTGGATCACAGGAATGGAGATGACTACCTGAAACTAGTAATATGTTAAAACTGTTTTCGAAGTCTAGAAGTCCTTTAATGTAATACGATGAAGAACATACTCCAAGCAGAAATACAAAGACATAAAACATCCCTCACTTCCCCTCTTCACTTATGGAACCAGTTCTACAATCCAGATGAGGCCACCCAATCAAAGTGAGATACAATAATTGCAGGGGTTGAACTCCATCTTTTAATCTCCACAACTGTGAACTACACTTCCAGTCAGCAGAACAGAGAAAAGGTGTCTTTGTTCCTTTAGCTTCAAGATGCCTCCTGGTGACCAGAAACCCTCAGCTGGCTTACCTTAGAGTGCGTCGGAATATCAAAGTTTATCACCACATCTACATGTGGGATGTCCAGACCCCTGCTTGCAACATCAGTAGCCAGTAGAATAGAACGTGCCTTTGCCTTGAATTTGTTTAGAGAGCCCAAGCGTTTATTCTGGAAGAGACGAGGACAAAAAGGGAATGAGAGAATAATACTCATTCTGGTTAATATGCTCTTGTTGAAACACTGGTACAGAACAGCAGGGGGAGAAACTACTTAAAAAAAAAATTAAAGAAAATCTCACTTCTGATTTCTTTTAGAACTATTACAGAATTAGTGGCAGCATTCACATTAGTTACACTTTTAGGGATCAGTCCAGTCCACTAGGTGCGAAATACTCTTTCCGCAAGGTAGCTGTAATGCAGTTTAGCGCAGCCTATTTCCCAAGTAACAGACCTCCTGTTTACTCCATTATGTGGGTATGCCCATACCTGACTCATCTGACCATGGAGAGGAATGGCAGTGAACCCCAGGTTGCGGAGCAGTAGAGCAGTCCTCTGAGTATTGTTACATGTACTACAGAATATCATGAAAGAGTTTCCAGCTAGCTCATTCAAGATATAAACCAGGTAGCTGTCCTGTAAAGAAACAGAGAAAAGAATGTTATGGGGTGGGCTGGGGAAGAAAGGAAGGAAAGAGATAATTACAGATGCCACATTAAAGAATAAGCACAAGCCAGAGAGGATCAAAGATATTGGGCAGATGTGGGAACAGCAAGACAAGGCCAGAAGTGGCGTTACCTTGAATTTGGAAGGGATGAAAATGTAGTACTGCTGTAATTTTTCAACCGTCTGATATTTGGAAGAAACAGCACATTTAACAGGATTCTTCAGAGCAGCACGCTGGAGTTTTTGAACCTGGGAAGATCAATGAGAGATCGTCAGAAAATGGTATCATATGCTCAAGTCATATAGCCTGATGGAAGAATTAAAACTCTGCTCTCACTTTCTTCGTCATGGTAGCAGAAAACAGTAGCGTTCTCCTGTCTCGAGGAATCACTTTTAATATCTTATCCACCTGTAAAAATAGAAAGGAAATAGAAACGCTGAATAAAACAGCAATCAAGACATAAGCCTTCTCAAATATAATGATCATCCAAATAAAGAGTAATGCCTGCATGCAACTCAGACTCACAGCAGGAACAAATTTCCCCTCTGCTAAAGAAAAGGTGTAGACTGATTGCTTGTTGACAGTGTGAACTCCAGAAGTCCATTAGCAGTGGAAATCTCATGCGCTACTCCTGCAGGAATGTGCAGGTGGCATGTTCAACAGTAACTGCATCAATGTCAGCTGTTCCAGAAAAACCAGCAGATTTCAGAAACAAAATGCCTCCTATTGTCTTGTTAGTGCTCTGCAGAACTCTGCTAAGTTCTCCTCCGACCCCAGACTTCCATGCAATTATTAGATCTTAGTTACAATTTGCTATTAATTTCTACTGAACAGCTCAGTGTTCACTATGCGACTGTCTGAAGTGATTTCAAAGGGACTCATCTAGTGTTCCAAGCTCTTCTTTTAGCAGATTCCCACCTCTGTCTCAAAATCCATGTTAAGGATCCGGTCAGCCTCATCCATCACTAGGAACTTCAGAGCTCGTAAGTTGAAGCCCTTTGTGTTCTCCAGATGATCAACCAGACGGCCAGGAGTTGCTACCAACAAAATAATGAGAGCAAGTTTAGACGAAAAGATCCAAAGAGTCATCACTGACAAAAATGGGTTCTTCATCCAAGAGAAGTAAAGGCAAACTGCTTTGTGGGAAAGACTCTTTCATAGGAAATCTTCAGAATGTTTTAAATAAGACTAAAGAAGTCAGACTCTCTGAAGTATGCCTTCCTTCCCTCTCACCCCCTCAAGAAAATGCAAAAGAGAAGATACTGTAGACAGACTATACTGAGAAGGATGAGACCAGCATTTTGAATACTTCAGGAGAATGAAGAAACAAGCCAAAGGCAGTTTAGCAGGAATGCTTTGGAATGAACTTGTAGTAGCATGGCTACTGATGTATACTTTAGAAACATGAACAAGGCAGTACTCAGAGCTCAGGACAAAACTAAATGAAGGATGCACTCTCACTTCTTCAAATGAAGAAAACCTTTGGCACTCTTTATTTGGACAACTACAGTTTGATAATATTCATACTTAGCAGCCCCAGCACATAAACTTACCAATTATAACATGTGGTTTCTTGGCTAAAGCCAGAGATTGAGACATGGTGTCAATTCCACCCACAATAACCGCTGCAGGATGAATAGAATACCGTGAAACATTCAGTGTAGTACCTGGCACCAGTTTCCTCCTCCTCCCTGCCACCCACAATAAGTCTGTACAAATGAAAGGCTACTTATCTTTACGATATCAGAATTCACTTTATTTTAGCACACCTGAACTTCCCAGGCCTCCAAAGTCCTTACTGGCCCCAAGTATTTTATTTGCACAATTGAAGAGCTTTAGACAGAATCTTTACCTTGCAGCTTTACTCAGCTGCAAAAACAGAAGAATTCTAAAAATACCCACAAAGCTTTTATGTTTGTTGAGAGTACGTAAGCCACCAATACACACAGTCTGAAAGAAATATTAAACTACATCACATATAGAGCAGAGCTCTATGCAATTTCAATGAATACAAACTTACTATTGAGAAGATTCTCTTCTACTTCCACCATTAACTGTTCAGGCATAACATGCAGAAGAGCTGCAGACTACTCCATGAGGAAAGACCATGCAGTCTTTCTTTCCCAAAACTAATACCAGACATTTGCATCCAGCATCTCAAACTTTTCCACCTTTTGTTCAACCCTCCATACAAATCCTTTCTACATTTCCTTTGCAATCTAGAGCTGACAAACTTCAGTCTTCAGGAAAACTGCTCCAATACCACAATACTACTTACCACTGTGGACACCAATGGATGATCCAAGAGCTTCAAACTGCTCAGAGATTTGGAAGGCCAGCTCCCTTGTTGGTGTAAGGACAAGAGCAAATAACCGCTGAGGTGTTTCCAGCAGTGCTTGAAGAATTGGCAAAGCAAAGGCTCCTGTTTTTCCAGAGCCAGTTTCTGCCAGTCCGATGACATCTCTGCCTACAAGGATCAGCAAGGAGGGCAAAAAATGTTATAAATCTAGATCAGAGAAAGTAGTCTTTAAAGCATGAGAATTCCCTAAGGGTGGGGTGAAGAGGGTGCAAATGACACAAAGGGTAAAGAAGAGCAAAGAGCCAAACCAAAGTATTTCAGAATATCTCTGCAGCATTTTTAGAGTGACTTCATTTGTATGACAATTACAGTCTTGATTCTTTCCATCCTCTAGTTAAACTGCTGCAAATATAGAAGTTTTCATACAAAATTTAGGTTTAAAACTTTATTATTTCTCAACTCTGCCTGTCAATTTACAGCCTATTGCTTCTATCTTGCTAAGTATTCTACACCAACTGTTGGTTGTTTACAGACTTACAAGGAAACAGACTCCAGTGTTTGAGTCTTGGGTTATACCAACTACAAGAAAAAAAGCACTACCAAACTTGTATTTCACAAGCCATAATCAATTCTGTCCCATTGCTTCACGGTCTGCAGCAGGAAGGATTACAGCAGCAAGTCCTTTGCCCAAAAACAGTGCAGACAAAGGCACTGAATTCATCAGTAGTATCTATTCTAACCTCCTACACTCTTACAGCTGAGAAGGACATGCTGCCAATAGGCCTTAAACTGGAAACAAACTCTCAGGAATGTAATCTCACCTTTGTTTTTTCAAGAGACTCTTACATGTGGTGTAAAAGAGTCTGACAACAGTTTACTAGGACAGAGTTGACACTGAAAGGTTTATTCCCACGTTGTCATTACACTGTTCTGTTCCTGATTTGCAGTGTTTTATTTCCGCTTTTTAATCAAATAAAGAAAAAAAATCCAACAAACACAAAAGCTAACAAAACAGACAAACAAAAAACCACAAAGCAAGCAAACAAAACCACACAAAACCAAATCTTCCAGAAGCAGAAATGCTTGTTGAATTCAGTAACACATTTTCCTGCAATTCCATGACAGTTACAGAAAGTCACCATGGTTTGGTTATTACTTACTCCAGAAACGTAATTTCAAAGCACTGACTGCTCAGAGCAAAGCAGACTATACATGCTGTGTAATCAGTCAAGGCACCTTTCATTTCACACATATATTGTAGTTCTTTACCAGAAGAGGCACAGTCCTAAATCTATCAGAAGTTTCCTCTATGTTCTCAAGTATTTTTGAAAGAAGATGGTCAATGGAGATTAGCAGCTCAAATGACTGACAATAACTTTATTTAACATGAAGTGTCAGAGCTATGCAACAGCAGTGAACACTCAAGAACCCATGTCTACACCTATCTGGAAGTTTGCAATGGCAGTCAGGGTTATAGCAGAAACTGCTATTCCAAACTGCATCTGGGAGGACACAAGAATAAACACAAGCACTACTTCAAGGCAGAGATCTTGAGTGATGAAGAAGCAAGAACACTCTCATCTCTGCCAATTACTTCTCACTCAGCAAAATTCATTCACATATTGCTCCTGAGGCATTCCCAGATTTGGAGTCAGAGAAGCATACTACTCACCTTGAAGTGTCACTGGAATAGCCTCGATTTGGATCTTTGTTGGCATCTTCCATCCTAACTGGTCACAAGCTTCACACAGGACATCTGTCACCCCCTGAACATTAGTGAAAAGAAATAAAGCAAGAAGACATCACCAAGGAGACCTAAATTAAACCACATAGTTAAGTTATATACATGCTACAACAGAATCAAGCTTGTCTATAGCAGGGAAAAACCCCACCAGGCCCTCAACAGAAACTACATGAAAGGGCAAGCTGCTCACAACGATCCCCATCTCCATCAGTAACGTCAGAGATTGGTTCAAAACTGTCAAGCAGTAAGAAACTTGCCAGTTTTGCTTAGCTTACAAAAGGAACTTTCTACACACGCCATTGCTGTCTCTCCTCCCCTCCAAAGGTATCCCACGAGCATGGAAAACGGAAAATACTCGGGCAAGTTACCACAACTGAAAGAAACCCAGGTAACCAGCTGAGGAGCACAGACCGGACCAGCCACGCCAACCTCTCGGGAGCAGAGACCTGAGCTCCCCACACTCCCCCATGCCCGGCAGCAGCACCACGCCGCGGAACAACGCAGCGACAGCGCCGCACGTGTCTGCTCCCTGCGGACAGGCACCTCCGTCGGGCCTGGCGCCGCCTGCAGCCCGGATCCGTGCCGGTCTCACCAGGTCCTTGAAGCTCCGCGGCTCTTCCACTGCCTCCTCCGGCTCCACCGCTGCCTCCGGCTTCACCGCCGCTCCTCCACCGTCTCCTCCCGCCATTTTGGGCCGTGGCGCTCTGAGGCGGCGCAGAACGCTATGGGAATTGCAGTCCTCTCGGAGGTGTTATGGGATTTGTAGTTCCGGGGAAACAGCCAATCTGCGCGAGCGGTGCGGGGCAAAGAGGGGAGGAGCAGGGTTCGACTCAGTAGTTACTGCTCTTCAAGGCGGATGCTTTCGTTGCTGTCGCTGGTGGCTGGCGCTGCTGGAGGATGGGAAGGACCCCGCCGTGACATCAAAGCGCTGCTACGGTGGTAGTGTCGCTGTGAGGTACAGGTGGCCTCATTTCCTTGAGGTCGGAAGGTGTTTTCTGTGTATGGAGTTTTTCGGAGCGCAGCTCTCTGAGAGGTGGTACCAAGTGTTGTCATGTTCTCTTTTCCTGGTGTGAAGGAGTCGGCGTGGGCCCGGTTGCCGTGTCTGTGGGAACATCCCGTGTCTGCACAAGGTTATTAAGCAGCATACTTGCAGAGGCCTTTCTTCTAAAAGTCTTTAAGTTTTCTTTAGGTTCACACTTCTGCAAGGGGGTTGAGTTGTGTGATGAATGCTATGCTCTGCTAAGTTGGAAACCGGGGGGAGGGGAGGGAAGGGAAATTTTCTCTGAATTCCAGGGAAGAGGGAGTTATGGAGCTATAGCCGCCTGTACTGGGATTCGAGCACACTGAATTGGCTGCCTGAAACCTGCCTGCTTGGCATTAACTGCAAATGGGTGAGCCTTTGGCCTGCAGCTCAGCATTAGTATTGCTTAGGCAGTGTGTGTGATGGGTGTTCTGTAGTCATAAATCCTACAGCTGTGAAAATACAAACCCAACTGAGCTCCCAGGCACAAAAATACAATATATAAACCTACATATATAATACATATGAAGAGTAAGTAAACTTCAGAAGTGCTGGTATGAAACATTTTGAAGTACTAGTGAAGAAAAAAAAACTGAAAAAGAATTGTCATTGTTCCACCTTGTTTTCCTGCTTACAGTAATAGCGAATGTGCAACTTTGCCAGAAATACATTAAATAAACTGAACTATGAAGACTCAGCATGAAATGGCACTCCCCTAGCTCTCTTCATTGCTGCTGTTGTAATTCAGAAACCCTGCAAGTGCCCAGTGAAATGGTGAAAACAGTGATGGATTTAGTGCCCTTGGGTATGCATAGTAAGTGCAACTTGCCATGTCATGATGCTAGTTCCTGAGCTCATTGGTCGGAGTGTGGCCTTTTTGATCTGTGGTCCCAGTGCTGGCAGCAGCAGGGCAACCTTGCAGGTAGGTGAGCCTCCTTTGATTTAGGGAAAGGGATGCTAACACACCCAAGACTTAGGATTCAAAAGGACAGCAAAGTGAGTGACAAAATGGAGCCTGTGACTGCATTTCCGAGCAGATCTCCCTCTCTCTTGCTGGCTGGGTAGCCCAGCCGGGTGTGCTCTCAGTGGAAATGCTGACATACCTGAACATCTGTCACTGGATTTCAAGTGTGCCATTTCCTTTGCTCCCAGAACAATGAGGAAAGTGAGAGGAAGTCTGAACAAATGCTCTGCGTGACAGGGAAAGGAGAGGAAGCCTGAAACAATTCACAGAGCAGCAGTGGAAATGAAACTGCTGCATCCCACTGTGCTCAAGAGAAATTATTTTAAAATAATAAACAAAAAAGAAAGAAACACCCAGTGTAGATGACCATACGTTGAAAAAATTACAGCCATCTGAGTTATGAGCTTGCTATATATTGTTAATGCTAAAGGTTAAGCCTGACCAGCACTGAGACATGAAGCCTTGTAAGGGTCACTGGGATGTCTCAGGAAATGGAGCCAGGGATGTGACGGGAAGCCACTGCTTGTAATTGTTTGTTGAACTCATTGCCCATATAAAATGGTAGGTGCTGTTTTGGTGGGTAGCAGGATGGAACAATTCTATTCTGGTGAAATCCCAGTTCAGGTAATTCCCTTTTGTCAGTAGATGCATTTGAATAAAAGTTCCCTCCTGTCCTAAACTGCTTGGCTTTTGACCAAATGTGTTCCTAGCCCTACTGCGTATTACAAGCTCCGTTTTCCCTCAGGGGAACAGGGTGGGAGCCTCCACAGCAGGTGAATTTTTGTGTAGGTATAATGCAAACTGTTTCATAAGGGATGCATAATAAGACAAGATGGACAGTGTGTACAGTAGGTCACAGTAAACAGTAAATGGTGCTGTCTACCCACTGGGATGCTGAGAGGGAAGCTATTGGTGTATCCTGACTCCCTGACTGTACTCGACCTCATTTGTCATGGACACCTTTTATTGTGCTTTCAAAATATACTATGTTACTTCATGTTAAATTCATGTTTGCACTTCTCCTTTACCATTGAATCATTCCTCCCTACAGCAGCTTCAATAAAAAGGGAATAAAAATGGCATCAAGAGACCAGGCTTCATAACTGCCAGCCTTGCCTAAACATCAAATCACACATGTACCCTTCTCCCTCTGCTGCCTAGGTACCAAAGGAAGTGTTCTACCAGCACACCTAGTACTCTAAAGGGTAAATGACACAATTACTAGTTAAAAAGCTGCTTATCAAAGACACTTCTCCCAAATATTGCTTGTGACTCTAAAGGAGTCACAATATTGAAACTAATCCAATACTAATACTGGGGTTAGGTGCACCCTGTTCCAGCCCAGGTCACTTGCTTCTGATGCTTTCTCAGTACCAGCTGTGGCACTCATCTGACCCAGTAGTGTGCTGTTTCAGGGAGCAAAGTATTCAGAAATTAGTCTTATCCCCCCAAATGGGAGATTTCTGGCAGCACAGCTCCCAGAGCTACCTCCCCAGGGTATCACATGAGATCCAGTGCTGACTTCATAGGAGGAGGCAGGATGGCATGCCTGGAGCTGGGTAAGGAGGATCCAAACACCTCCTGCTCTGCCTGCTAGCTGCTAGATCAACTCTAACTGGGGTGTGAGGGCGTAGACGTAGATTCACAGTACTGCCTGCCTTAGGAGGTGTCCAAGAGCACTGGATGGGTTTTGGTGCAAAGTCACACATCTCTCCTGTCCTGTGTAGATCTTCCAGCCTGGGGATCCTACTTTCTGCCTGAGCCTCCCTTTGCATTCCTAGCAAACAAATCCAGAGAGCGGAGTGGCTGAGACCTGGCCAGGGGAGTGTTGTCCCTTAGGCTCGATTACACTCAACGCAACAGCACTGCACAACAACCCAAATCCAGACTTCAAGTGAAGGATTAGCCTAGGGAAAAACAGCAGAAGCAGGATTTTTTGCTTCTGTGTGGGTGAGACTCAAAGCAAAGTATCTGATTTGTCCCCACCTCCTGAAACAGTGGTTGTGATTGCAGTGCAGGACTGTGTTGAGCAGGTCAAACCAGCCCTAATGAAGCTCAAAGCTAACAAATTCAGATCCTTCTGCCAGCCAGATTTTTCTTTTCAGAGATGTTGCTGTTCCTGTGTCGTTCCCTGTGTGTGGATGTGTGGACAAAGATGCTTTTCCAGAAAACTGAGGAGGAGGCAGGAAAAAAATATATTACATAATTTTCTCTGTGATGATGAAACCAGCCATCTCATAAGCATTGTAAAACCACTGTACTTTGTACATTGTAAAGTCAGCTGATCTGATGGAGTTAGCTGGTGATACGCTGGAGCACTAAGAAAAATGTTAAGTCATGTCTGCCTTTGCATAGGGTGCAGTTCACACTTATGGGCTCACACATATGCACCACAGTGTTTGCATGTCAGATACCAACATCTGCAGTTTACATGGGTTAATGTGCACACCAAGATATGCACTCACACAGACAAGACCAAGTTCACTCATACACCAATGCAGCTGTGTGGCATGGAGCTGGGGATCTCACTTTTCATTCTTGCCTTCTGAATACGTCCAGCTGCTCATACCGATTCCTGGCTCCAGTGCTGGAGCATGACATTGAGCAGCATGAGTCAGTGGGCAGGAATGTGGTCATGTGCAGGTGGGCAGAGAAACACTGACACAAAAGTGCTTCATATTAATTTAATCAAACCAACAGTGTAGTTGTTCATTTTTGGCAGACAAGGGCATTACAAGCATCTGAGTCACACTCTGAGGAACCAAGGCTTTTGTTCTTATGTGAAAAAACAAATGTTGATGTCATGAAAGGAAGAGACAAAAAGGACAAGGATTCAAACTTTGTGAGTTGGAGTGTTGCCCTTTCTCAGAGTTTGCTCAGTGTTACAGAATTACAGAGTGGGTTTTTCTAATCATTTTGATACATGGATCTGCAGGAAAGTTTCACTTATCCACTAAGGCTACTTGTGGAGGTGGAATTATCCCTGCATTAACTCCTCTAGCTGTCTCAAGCTAGTTTCTGGAGTCTCCTCCTTGTACCTCTTCCAGGTACTGACGTGATCCCCATCATCACAGTACTTGAGCACTTTTCAATATTTGTCCCAGAAACATCCTTGTGAGGTAGGGAAGTACTACTATTCCAATTTTTAGACAGAGAACTGAGGCACTGAAGGGGTCAAAAATCATGAAGGACATATTTAACAGAACAGTCACTTGAAGGAGGGTCCCAGCCCTTCCTTCTGCTTCGCAAGTGTTCTGCCACTGAATCATCCCAT
The DNA here is from genome assembly GCA_009867235.2 of Psittacus erithacus. NCBI lineage: Eukaryota > Metazoa > Chordata > Aves > Psittaciformes > Psittacidae > Psittacus > Psittacus erithacus. The sequence continues at coordinate 31,855 of WYDI02028614.1, forward strand.
TCCTCTGCACCCCTCTTGAGTATTAGTACCAATATATATTTTGCTAACATGAAGCCTTCCCTGGGACAAGAGAAGTCTTTTCCTGCTGTGAGTATATGTAGTTCCGCATAAGTCTTGCCTCCTCCCTCAGGCAAACCACTGTGGGTCTCACAGGCTGCTTGACTGCACAGAGAGTGGCACCTCACCTCTCAGATGTGCTTCCATCACAGCTGGGCTCCAGCTCAGAACAGTAGCACCAACCTACATTTCCCTCCCTGCTGCAACAGATATAACTGCTTTCTTCCACGAGTGCCCTGAGGCGGGCTCTGATCCCAGGATCACTGACCTGTCCTTCTCCTGTTTTGATTTATAAGATCTGTCATTACTGTTTGACCGTGTTTCACCTATTTTATAGTTACCAGCATTTCAGCCATGCTTTTCTTTTCCATAGGGACTTGCCCTCCCTCACAGCCAAAGAACAGGTAACTTGCTCTCACATGCCACAGACTTACTTTGCCTCTAAGAATAGCGGCTTTCCTTTGGAGCAGAGGCCTCCTTTTTGAAAGAAAAAAAAAAATATACATCTTTAAATACAATATCAGAACCTTAAAATAATCCTATGTAAATAAATAGAACACAAACATCACAGTTCTCAGGCTGCAGAGGTTTCTTCAAAAGGGATAACAATTTCTGGCCCTGCTATTTCACCTGGGGGTTATGAGCTATCCATACAGTCTGTCATATCTGGAGATGCTTCCTTCAACAGCGTTTCCAAATGTACCTTGGTAAATGGATAGTACTGTATGAGGAATTGGCAGCTGCTGGCTTTTTGAGGCTACCCCAGCCCTTTTATCATTCATGGATTCATACGTTATTTACAAACCAGGTTCAGTAAGCACCATGATTGCAGGGATTTCATCAGCCTCCTGACATGCTACTTTTTGCTGCCTTGGAGAAGCAGAGCTGTGCAGATGGCTGGGGGAACACGAGTCTGAGGAATGGCCATCTACCCCTGCCTTCAGGCTCTGGGATCTGCTGCTGTGTACACAACAGTCCATCATAGCGTCCAACCTGAATCAGGTGGCTACTGTCAGTTGGTGGTGCGTGTGTGGAAGCTTTAGCTTCCTATCATGAAGGACTTTGTGTTCAGATATAGATAAGGCACATGAGAGAGGTGTGCACCTGTGTGGATTAACACCACCAATATTACAATAGCAACAGGTAGCAGTGCTAATGGTGACAATAATTGTCTCCAAGCCTGGTTTTAATTATAGGGCAAACACTGTTTCAGCTGGATGGTCTTGGGATCTCAGTAGTCTTTTTAGCATCCAGGTTGGGTCTCCTCGTGCATGGGGGAAGCTCTGTCCTGGACTCAAGAAGTTCACAGACTTCATCCATTGCTCTGGTGCAGGTCTCGAGGTTGGCAGCCAGCTTCTGGATTTTGGCCTTAAGCACTGCCTGGCTCACTTTCGTGACCTCCTTTGTGTACTCTGGCACGAGGAAGCTGTGTGAGCCACAGAAGACCATGAAGCAGACGGAGTTGTACAGCGAGATGGAGGCTTTCTTCTCTGACTGGCGCAGTGTGGGGTCCCCTGGGCCCTGCGCTCGGCGGAGGAACTCCAGGCAGCCGAGGATTTCCCTCATCTGTTTCCGACAAGTCATAGCAATTTCCTGCACCTTCCTCACCTCCCGGGAATTGCAAAGCACTAAGGAGAGATCGGAGGTGATGCTGACAGCCCCCCCAGCTGCGGCCAGACCCAGACCCACAGCCGACGCCAGGAGAGAGGCTCCCAGCGTTGCTGGGCTAAGGGACAGCCCCACGATGGCTGTGACAGTTCCTGCAGCGGTCAGGGTGCTCCCACTGACATTGGCAATCAGGGACCTTTTGCGGAGCTTGCTCAGTTTACGAGCCGCCTTGTGAAGGTGAGCAATTTGGCCACGCAGCCTCCTTCTCTGATCCAGCAGTGTGATATGGAAGTTGTGCGTGGGGTCTAGTGTTTGAGGGAAGGCAGCACCATTTCTCTCCATGGCACCTGTCCAGAAACAGAAAAGGCTGGATTAAGGCTGAGGCATGCTCAGTATGGACCACCATTTCAGGGATGGCATTCAGCCAGTTTTAACTTTGCTTCAACAAGCTACATGACAGGTTTGCTGTCTGCACACACGTATGCACTCTCATACACGTGCACATACACACATGTTCATTTAATTACCGTATTCCACTGTTTTTCTTGCTCCCTGAGAAGACTAAAATATCTTAAAGGCTGAGGCCAGGGATGCTGTTGTGCTGTTGTTATTACCTCTGTGAAGACACTTCCAACCCTGGAGATGTAAATTCCTTTGAGATTAAGTGAGTCAGTGCCCAGCGTAGTAATGCTGCCAGAACTATTGTGTTGTTCCCGTGATGGTGTTCATAGGATCTACAGTGTTCAAGGGCATCTTTCACAAGAAAGGCAAGGCTCTAAGGAGGTGAAAGCCACCTATCCCAGGTTGCTATTTAGGGGTCATTTCCTATTAAAGGAGGATGGAGGGAAGCTGCTAAGGGGAGTCAAAGTCTGGCTTTTCCATCTGGAAGGTGAGAAGCTCATTGATGTCTCACATGGGTATTGTGAACATCCTTCCTTTCTTTTTAAGCCTAAGCAGCTCTAGGTCTTGCAGCATTTTCTTCTTATTGTAACTTGGCATCAGGATCTGGATAAAGATGGGAACCATTGTTCTGTGGTGCTTAGTACAACCGGTGATGGTGGATCCCTAGTGACAGTGGCAGGGAGACCAATGGACCTTGTTTAAAAGATTCATGAAGGTCACATCAGAAAAGTGAGCCCACTTTCCATGTGCACTCCCTTGGGAATGGAGGAAAGGGGAAATACAGGGTACTGCAAATATAAATGGCTTGAAAACTATTGCAGCCTCCCCTGGCAAGATAGCAGGAGAGTGTCTTCCCTTCTAGAGGATGAATCTTCATGGTTTCAGTACTAGGCGATCTCTGCTCTTTATCACAAGGGTAGAAAAAAATTCCAATAAGCATTTGCAGATTGCAAATGTGCTTTACAAGGGAAGCCAGCATCCCTAACCCTACTTATACATAGGGCAACTGAGGCAAGGGAGGCAACAGGAGTGTAGCATCACCAGTTGTCTGGTGGGAGCAGAGCTTTTGCGCTTCACAGCATTACACTGGGCACAAGGTTGTGCTGCCTCTGCACCTAGCAAGGTCTAGCTAAGAAGTTGTTTGCAGTTCATAATGCCCTCATAGGTAAAAGATGTCTCTGTAGCAGAAAGATCCTGTCCCAGAGCCAACTAAGCAAAACTGTTCAGTGCTGCAGTCACTTTTTCACTTCTAAGTCTTCTGTACTATGTGAACTGGAGGTGCATGGCCCCTCACAAGGGCACACTGTATAGTTAACATCCTGGGGGCTTTCATTCTGCTGAATCCCTGTTTCAAAAGGAGAAAACCTCCTACTATAAAGTCTTCCCATCCTGAAGTGTATAAGTAATTCTCACTGCAGGTTTTTTTTTTTCCCCCTTCTACTTGGATGGATGTCCTAATCCATCTCACACAGAACCCTTTAGGACCTCCCCCTATGTCCTTCAGAACAATGACCCCAAGCTCTCTTGGTATCATTGGACCATTTGAGCCACTTGGTACATTGTGCTTTTCTTAGCTTGAGGCAGTGTCCTCTTATTTTTTATGCTATAGTCAGAGATGAAGCTAAAAGAACAAAGATTAACACTTAAGTTAAATAGATATTGGCATTGAAATGAAAAATGAGCATATTATCAATAACTTAAAGCCAGATGAATATGATGATCATTAAATACATTGATTCCTGTGGACTCTTAACAATTTGTTCATTGTATTTTCTCGCTGAGAACAGTCTCAGGTAATAACAGCAGCCATCTCACTGCAGTTAATTGGAGAGTTATTCAATATATAAGATAAACCACACAGTGATGCATGTCTTTTGAATACACTGATTACATACCAGCATAAAGGAAAATAAAGCCAAATCCTGCTCCTAGAGAAAAATCTCCACAATAGTAAAGGTATTAATTAGTCCAAAACTTGAAAACGCTTTTCTAATACAGTGCTCAGGGTCTTCAAAAAATACATGTTCAAACTTACCTTTAGTTTCCAGCTGACCTCCCCAAAGACAAATTTTGATCTGTTTCTGGAGGAGACCAATTTATAGCTCCTGCGGACCAATTGCAGCGATGGGAATGCTTTGCCTCATACTGGGAGTTTGCCATTTCCTGCTCTCCCTTGTGCAGAAGGATGTGACACACTGGAAAGTGACCTGTGGGACAGTGAGCACACATCACGTTCAGGAAACGATCCCTGCGAATGAACATTGTGTGTTCGCTTTTCCTGAAGTATAGAGTGGAAAAAAAAATGTCAAAAATCTCAGTCTATTCCCAGAGCTGAGCTAGTGCAGTCATTCCCCCCAGGGAACAGTTGCCTTTCCTTTCCCTTCCCTGAAATAGCAACTGACTTTCCTCTGTACTGGAGCTGCCAATTGCATAATGACTGAAGTTCCCTCCCACTCCCCCACCACATGTCTAGACCCAGTGGACTACCAGCCAGCCAGCTTATTTCATTCAAGGCGAGTGTACTTTTAAAATCCTAGCTCTCTAGGACAATCGTGTATGACTGGCTGGAGTACAGCAGGGCTGTGTGAAAGCTGGAGTTGTGCTCCACTCCATAAAAGAGAAGCAGCTTCACAGCAAGGCAATTGCTCTGAATTCCTATCTCTTCTCCTGAGTAGCTAAAACCATGCAGTATCCTGCAAAAGGAGGGATTTCCCTATGTTTTTTTGCTCTGTTTCTTAACCATGGACACCATAATGGTTGAGATAAAAAGACAGTTGGAAATAATATAGGTTGTTTTCCTGAGGTGCCTGCCCAGCAATGATCACAATGAAAAGGTCATTGGGATCCCCTCTTTTGCTGCCTGCTTTTGCCTAGAAGTTGTGCCCACATACAGATGTGGCCAGAGGGAGGAAGTGATGAAGGTGCTAGGGAGGAACAGCCTAAGTGACATTCCCGGCACTGCCTTTCACACTGAGACAGGATCAGCTTTAATCAAAGACAGGTTCTTTGGATGAGTTCAGGAAAAAAGGATTTTTTTTGGTGGCACTAAATGGCACATCCTAACTTAGGCTAAAGTGGCATGTGTTCTTATTGACACAGGGCCTGTGATAGCAGGGACATCTGTTTTCAGCAGTTGTGTTGAAGATGTGGCATCTACTTTCTTGCTTGGTGGGCTTTTACTCTTCAGGGCTGTTGGGCGATATGGAATCTCTGTGCCCTCATGTCTCCCTGGCCTAGCTAAAGCTACCTATCTATCACTGAGTGATAAGGCTTCACTGTTGAATGTGTGTGATATGTAGCCACGCAATTGCTGGGGCTGATCTTAGGAAGGCTCAAAGATCAAAAGGCAGCAGTCAGGGAGAGAAGGCTGCGATTATTCATTTGAATAAGAGTTTGGTTTTAGATCATCTTAAAATGACTGTGGAACAATATGTCAAGTGTTTTGTCAGGGTGGACCTGCATGAGCTGGGACATGAATGAACATATAAATAATGTTGAAGAGCTACTTCAACCTGTCACAGACCTGAAAAAAAAGAAAACATTGTTTTGAAGATGCTTAAATAAGCTGTCTGGTCTGTCACACTTCGTACATATTGCACGTTAACAGGAAGGTGAGTTTTGACATTGAAGGAAACTGTGCTTTAGCCCTTCCCTTTATTTTAGCAAACATGCTTGAATTGGAGCCCATGTGCCTTGGCAGAGGTTTACAGTTGACAGACACAAGAGTTCTTTTGCACGTTCCCAAATATAATAGGCTTCTTCTTTAGGCAACTGCATCTTCATTAGGACTTGTGCCAGCCGAGTTGTCCTTGTTAGGACAATAAGTTTTGGTAAAAATGGAAAAAAATTGAAGAAGAGAAAAAAAGAAAAAAAAGGTCTAGAATGAGCCTGAGAAGATGACAGAGTTTTTATTGCTCTTCTTCCTTTACCAGTGATCTTCTTTCAACACATTCAGCTGCAAAATGTCAGAAACCCCTGTGATGCTCAGTGCGTGGGTGAGGACATGATTTGAGTACAGAAGAAACAATCCACTTTTTAAAATAGTATTCCCTCACAGAATTCCCTTCACACTGAAAGACCTGCACTTCACATAAGACGAGATGCTGGTCTCAGCCCAGGATGTTTTCTCGTGGGAATCATCTCTGGGGTCCTTCACCATCTAAAGAGAACGCTTCTCCATAATCCACCCCAATAATGGGGTGCATACCCAGAAAGTAAGGACTCCCCCTAAGGAGCTACAGATGTCAACTTGACTTTAAAAATGAAATGTGATTAGAATAAGAAACAATATTTCCTAGGGAGTTTCCTTACAGCAGTATGGTGTTATCTGTTTTGTCCCTGCTAACACTCTCATAAGCACCCCTTCGATGAGAGTGCTGGTCTTCTCTCCCACCAATAATTGCAGACACCCTCTCTAGCAAAAGTGAACAAGTAGGAATGAGAGCAGTATGGGAGAGGAGCCTCTTTTCTAAGTGCCGACCAGCGACTAAAAGGCTTTCAGTGCCATTAGTGCACCTGCCCAGATGCGAGCCCATCTGCCAAGTCACCAAGCAGGACCCAGGAGCCTGCTTGGAGTGAATCTTAAGCTATTTGGGATTTCAAGACCTGTGGGGTAGGTCTGACCTTCACTGGGTAATCCTGCAACCTAGTGGAGGCCTCACCATCCTGCCTGCTGTAGGCTTTCACCCAGTCCCTCTGTTGCTGCAGCCTCTTCATTCTTGGCCTGTCCAGTGCTTGTGCTTGGGGGTGGAAGGGGCACAGCAGGTGTTTAGAACTACCTTGACCAAAAATGGCCCCTCTGCTCCACCCTTTCCCTTCTAGTCACACCCTTTTGAAATGGGCAGAAGCCGGACCCATGCAAAACCTGCCCTGAAGGCATTTTATGGGAGCAGATGACCAGCAAGGGGAAGGAAGGATGTTTTATTGCCTCATCTCTCTTCCTTCCAGTGAATTTTGGCAGAAAAAAATGGTCTTTCTGCTGTTATTCTCTCCAGCAGAAAGGATATATAGCAGAAATGTTTGTTGCGAAGATGCTTGAAGCTAGTGCAATGTAACATTTGAATGTAAAAGTGTAACATTTGCAGCTGAGCACCAAAGATGCACTTTGACCAAATAAATTACACATTTGAGTAAGTTTTCATTCAAATATCATCTTTTTGAATGGAATTTCCATCACTTTTGGTACTTTCAACCTTAACTGCTAGGTTCTGGGGTCACTTGAATCAATGACAAGTTTTAACTCTTCACAGCCAGATATTCATTCAGATTCAGTGGGAACTTTAGTGGGCTGAAACTAAAAGAAATAAAGCAAATTAGATCAAAAAGGGCCACATCAGCTTTTAGTAACCTTACCAGTAGATCCAAACTAAAGTTGCGAAAGCATTTCAGTATGAGATAAGACTCAGGTCAGTCATGTGCGTGTGATTGTAGCTAGGTTTGAAGAAAGCTACAAAGAGTAGGGCAAGGTATATGAAACTGGACAGCCTGTGGGTTAGAAACACCTCTTGTTAGTTTCAGTATGGTAGGATATAAGCCAAGTACATTGACCGTGCCTGTTCCTGCGTTGTAAGCAAGCATTCATATAACGAAAATACCACCCTAAATTGCCTTGTCAAAACCCTGCTGGCAGTGTCTACAGAGATCAAATATTTATTTGGACATGGAGATTGAATTTCTGCAATGGATTTAAACAGACCAGCTTATACTGTCATTTGTCACCTTTAATTTATGTGTTTCAGTGCAGGCTGTATGCCATAAGGCACTCACACACAAAATCCCAACTTCCCACTTAGCCCGAATGCCTCCGGCCTTGCCTATGGAACAGCTGATGTGACTGAGTGTGGCCATATGCTGGTTCTGCTGAGACCAATGCTGCTGGAGGATTTTTCTCTGTTCGATATCTCAAGAGTGGCAGCAGTGCCATAACAAGCAAGTCTGCTCCCTATACCCTCAATCACTGTAGAGAACAGAGAATCATTGCCCCATTTCCAGAACTGCAAAGAAACCTAATAGCTTGGTGAAAAGTAGAAATTAGATAGCCTGGTTTCTTGCGGCTTTTTTTCTGTGGATTTCTTGATGACTGAGCTCACCTTGCAACATTTCTCCCAAAGAAAACAAGAGTCTGGATTTTTCTCACCTACAAACCTACTTATTTTCATGAAACTTGTAAGAAGTCGGTGTCTTTGAAACCTTGACTGCTCTATCAAATTCTGGCTGAGATTGTCTGAGAAGCTAAAAAAGCTACTAATTGACAAACCTACCAACAGTCCTGCTCCGTAACTCTCATTTCTGTAGGGAGCTAGGCTAGAACAGTCCCTGTGTCTTGCAACCAAAACACAAGGCACAGATGTCCATGGTTTCTTATTGCCCTTTGCCAGTGTGAGTCTTGCAGTCTTTAGGCAATCTTTAGTTTCATATACTGCTCTATGGTCTGCCAGGATGATGTCCATGTCATCCAGTGCAGGAGGAGAAGGTGCTGGTGCAGGAGGAGAAGGTGCTGGTACAGGAGCTTTCGGTGGCCTTTCTGTTCTGCACGCTGACGAGTCTGGGCAATGCCCCCAGAACTGCAGTCTGAATGGGAAGGAAAAGCAGCTTAGCTGGGAAGCATGGCACCAGTAATATGTCTTGACCAAAAAAAACCCCAACTGATGGGCTGGAAAGACTCAGGTGTAAATCCCTAAAATGAGCCTTGGAAACCTTGCAATAACAGATTACTAGATTGATGTAACATTCATTAGCTAGGAAATTAGAATATCTGGGTTTCTACCGGGCAGCACAGGACAGAGCTTTTACCTGGTCCCCCTATTTGTCCCCTGCCAGGGGGACAGGTTGCTTTCTGGGTTAATGATCTTTAAGAGAGACACTCTTGACATCTCTTGCTCCTCAATTCTTGCTTTCAATTGCTCTGATATGGCTGCTGGTGAGGTAAAAAGTCTTGGCTTCGAAGTCAAGGTACCTAGAAAAACTCTAAACTTGGATGCTTCAAGCATCAATTCACTAATCAGTCACATTGGAGAGAAGGGCTAGGAAAATGTACTTTTGTCAGGAAAATGGGATTTAGTATCACCCTGTATTTACATAATGAAGAGTTCCTGATCCCATCTCTGTACTTGTCACTGGCCAAGGCCAGAAAACTGTGGTGACGGGGCTCACCCCACATACTTGTGTGCTTCCTTACCGGCTACCAGGGGAGTGGCTGGGCAATGTGATTTCAAATATGCTAAAAAAGCATCACATTGAACCAAGAATTTAAAAGAATAAAACCAAAAATCTCATGTGATGATAAGGGTCTCAGTGCATTGATATTGTCTGACATAAATTCTGTAAAGAAAACTTAACTTTTTTTGCTATTTTTATGAACTCTAGTATTTTTTTTATATATCAAAAAAAGAATATGGTTTTAGAATTTGTGATTTCATTCAATCTTAATTCTTCTTTTGCTTCTTCAGATTAACCGACTGTTCTATTGAACTTCATTTGCGCTAGCCAAGAGAGATATTTAGTATTCGTAACAATACACAGGCATTTAATTAAGAGTTAACTTAGATAAGAGAACTTGTAATCAAGTTTAGGTATTGGAGATATTTGGATAGATTGAGTCTTTATTGCAGGTCTGCATGTTGATTCCATGCCAGTTTTACTGATGATGCTGACTTTGTGTTGGGAATATTTAGTTCAACCCTCTCAAATTTCATAAAGGGGGATTTGACTTGTCCTGGAATAATCACAGTCGTGTCACTGTTGCATTCCTTCGTCATCAAAGAAGAGAGTTTATCCTCAGTCCTTATAGAAACTGGTACTACATTTGAAGAAGATGAACCAAAAGTTGAGAGGTTTGGACTGTGATGGAAGACCAAATCCTGGACTTCTCTAAATTTTTCATGTGTCTTCTCAGTTTTTTAAAACACCTGAAAGACCTATTTTTTGAGGGTTTTGGTTTGTTTGGGGTTTTAAATTATTATTCATTTTATATTGTTAAGCTTTTATTAGCAGGTTTAATGTTCAGCAGGAAACACTCCATGTAAGAAATGCACTGTGATAAAAAAAAAATAATGAAACTAATTACATTTGGGTAACCCTTCCATCTGGCATGTTTCATGTAGAAACATGTCAGACACACAAATGGCTGAAGAAGTCCAGGAGAAGTTAAAAACTGTTGCTTTGAATTTCAGACAAGAACGCATCTCGCCTCATTACAGCCCTCTTCCGAAGAGTTCACATGCGGCCAGTTTCTTCGCTTTCTGAAGCTCCCTCTAGAGCCTCGAGAAGAAACAGCCCTCCCCAAGGGCTGGTTCAGTCTATCCCTTTCAGGCACCTGCTCTATAATGTGTGACTTACTATAGACAGTGATTCTTTATCTTCCTCCTGCCGCATTCAATGTCTCCCAGGGTTGTTAGGTTTATGTTCCAACTCCAAATTTCCTGTCCCATTGAGACTGCTCTGGGCCAGAGATGGACCCTGTAACCCAGCACTCGGTGTCCTGCAGTGCTAGTAGGAGATGCTATTGTGGAAAAGTGCAGGTCACAACGGTATGTCCCTGCTTGCCCCCTTCAAAAACAGGCCCCTCTTGTCCATGGATTTATCTGATGTATTTTGATCCTGCTGACGCCAGCTGCCTCCATTGCCTCTTGGGACAGTAAAGTCCAGAATTTCCCAGTTACTCATGGTATAAAAAAGTATATTGTCTGTTTTCAGCCACTTCTTTCATAGAATGACCCATATGCTAGCCCTGTGGGATCAGGGAAAGAGAAGCCAATAGGTTTGGTGTCTTGCACTGTGCAGTACCTGGCATGTGGTCCTCCCTCATGCTTGTGACAAGTTGTCAGTCACATTTGAGGATTAGTGGAGGATATGTACAGAAGACCACTTCTTCTGCACTTTGGAAGGTAAAGAAAGCATGTGATGGATAATATCACTGCATCACAGTCCTAATGGTTTCTTCTAGGTCCAGGCAGACTAAGATTCAGTTTTAAATAGCTGAATCTGAGCTGAAAAACCCAACAACAAAACCAACCAACCAACCAAACCAACCCCCTCCCCCCCCAAAAAAAAAAACAAAACAAAAAACCCCCAACAAACCTACCACAAATGCAACAATTCAAATCGTCATTATTTTTGTCAAGCCAGGACTTAGTTTTCAGTTCAGGTCTTCCATTCTCAAAATATGATATCTGCAAGGCAATTCCTCTTGGTAACCTATCAAGGCCAGGAAAAATAATCAGAAACATTCTGTACTATTGCCAGTGTGTTTGGAGAGAGAGAGAAAGGGAAATGGCCTAAAGGACAAATAAATTTTTTGCACTTTTTTTAGCATTTACATGAAGGCATAACCTGGTGTGAGGATCTCAGGAATTACTTATTACCCAGACCTGATTGGAAAGAATATCTGTCAGTAATACAAACTTCTTCGAAGGGAAATCTATTAAGAAGGGGTGGTAGTCTCGAGAAGGAGCTGAGAGCATCTTTCAAGTACAGTACCAAACCTGTTGGGAGATCTGGCAAGAGCAAGTCACCACGCCTGTGAGGACTGAGAGCTTCTGCTTCCAGAAGAAGGGAAGCTGGCCAGCTCAGAGCCAGGACATGAGCTTGGCATTTCTCCCATGCTCTTAGTTCAGCTGTGTGCTGTGCCTGAGTGCTCTGGTGCCTGGTGTCTCTGAAGCAATTTCACAAGACCATAGGGATGGTCAGCAGATGCTTTTGGCCCAGCTGGATTCATCACACTTCCTGAACCCTCTTGAACAAATGACCAGGACATGGGAGGGAGGAAAGGAAACCTGAGAGAGAACGTGTTTCCCTGCATCTGCAGATACGCCCTGCATAACTAGCAGAAACTGTAAGGGTAGGGCAAGGCTGAGTGACCCTTTGGTTTGCAAACGTGCAATTTTAAAAATGCTATCTAAAAATGGCATCATTCTGGGAGGTACAAAGGCTTGGAGGGGTAGTGAACCTCACTGGTAGTGTCTGAAAGATCAGGTAATACCTCTTTTTTACCACTCCAAAATCAAAGTAAGCAAACAAAAATAATAATAATAAAAAGATATTTCTTTAGCTATTTGATTTTTTTCTAACCCACCTCAGACACAAAAAGTAAAGAGAAACCTGGCTTTTGAGACAAGATGAGCTTAGCCTAGGGCAAGGCTTATAGAGAACAGTAAAGCTGTTTGTATCTCCTCAGGTTGGAGAGAGCCAAGATAAAACCTGTTGTCACTGAGGACAGCCCACAGCAGGTTTTACTTTACAGTTTGCTTGTCACTAACAGAAAATGCTCTTCTGATGGCAGCTGGAAATTGGTGGGATAAGATGAAGAGATTCTCCTCTGAAATGCCCCCAAAGCCCCCTATTTTCAAGAAAGATTCTGTTAAAAAAAACCCCAAACCAACATCTTAAAACCAGCATTTCCTTTGAGCTCCTTGACATTTGGAGCTCTGGGGAAAGGGAAACCCTAAACTGCACCAGGGCAGAATTAGATTACCAAGGACCACTCTTACGACTCATGCTCACATCAGCATCACCATCCACAAAAGTACTGTGTAGAGGAGATGCTTGCGTGGAAGGTAGTTTCCTCTCTATTTCCTCACAGGCTACACATGGCTACATGTTTAGTTTTTAAGACAGCTTTTCACAGATTATTGTGTAGCCCATCACCTCACCAGATGAGATCTCCCATTCACTTTCCCCATCCCATTTCTGATTAGAGGACATATCCACATTGCTTGGGAGGAACTGCTCCAGAGAACAACCCTGGAGTAGGCTGCCAGAATGAAGTACACCATTTCTATGTGTATATAGGGTCATGGTGCATTGCGCATACAAGCTCCACACCGTATAACAGAAGCCTCTTCTACAATTCATGGTCCTTATAGTATCCCAAACAGGGCCCTTTTAGCACCCATCCTGTCCCCACTTTGTGCACACATACTAGGTCCAGCATCCAGCTTTCCAGCCTAACTCCCTGTTTTGAGACACAGGTAGGGAAGAACTAGGGCCAGAGGAGTTTCCCAATACTCTGGGGAAGGATGTGAAAATGACAAAGGGTACATGAGTGGCTTCTAGGATAAGCCAGACAGGACTGTATTGTCACGGTCTACTTCAGTATCTGTGGCAAAGAAAGGAAGGAGAAAAGCTTTGATTGCAATTGCAAGCTCCAGGGGAAGAAAGCGAAACCAGAGTGTTTATGCTCTCCTGCTGCTGAAAAGTTCCCAGTATGCTGCTTAGGACCAGGGAGGGACATAGATGGTAGTTTCCTAACCTGGCTGAGAATAAGGTTTCAGCAGAAGCTGAGAACACTTCTGTACTGCAGGGCACTTGGACAGAAGGGATGGACTTCATCTGGATCAAAAGAGAAATATGCTTCAGGCTATGCAGATACAGATGGTTATAAGTGAGTTTTTTAAGTGAGGTGTGAGGGAAAGACAATCAGTAGTGACATTTTCCAGGACAGTGTTACCAAGGACAATACATTAGCATTGACAGAAAAGGTCAGGGAACCAAATCAGTGCTGGGATTGTCTCAACATTAGGGCTCAAAGCCTGGGGAACAAAACAGAACACTGGCAGATTTTGCTGGTACGCTTCAGCACTTTGGAAACCCTCAGCTTGTTAAAAATAAACTCAAAGAAACAGCTGGGAGGATTAGCCCTTGCTTGAACACAGAGCAGTCAAGGAGCTGGATCAGGTTTCAGAAAGCAAATATGCTGCTTCATTTTGTGCCTTTTTAGAGAAGTGTCTGAACATGAGAGTCCTTCTTTCAGCTTCAGTACTGATCAAGCATTGGACCTGAAACACTAAGGGCAGGTCTTTCCATGGTGGGTTGTCACCAAGTACCCTGTCAGAAAGCAGTCTCTTTCCCCAGAATCTCCTCCTCAGTAGGAGTCTTCTCCTCCTTAGCTTAGTAGACTGTAAGTAGGCACTGGTGATCAGGCTGCCTACTTCTTGCCACCTTTCATATTTCAGGAAGCATGCGGTAGCTGACTCATTTCCTGATGTATATTCAAAAATCACACCAGTTTGGATACAGGACCTCTGATTGCCAATATGAAGCTACAGACAATTCACACTTTCTTGCTTTTCTGCAGTAATCTCAACAAACTTGGGAGGTGCTGATGTGGAGGCAGACAAGAGGTGGAATCTGGTGGTTTGCTCATTGCTTTCTCTGCAGAACCAAATGGTGAATGTAGGTGGCCTCAGTTTCAGATCAGTGTTTGCTCATCAGTGTTTGCTCGCTGGGGCTGGCTCCTGTGACCCAGCACAGCTTTTGTAATACTGATCTGTCCACGACTTTAAAATCCCTTGTTCTGGGCCTCTTCAAGACTGGAGGGTGAGGCTTTCCCTTTTTTAAGTGTATTTCATACTTCTGATTCTAGAGAACTTGATGTGAGGAATATTAATTCAGCCTTCAAGACCACAACATTCTTGTATTTATATTTCTTGGAAAAGAAAAGGCATCATTAGGTCAACAGAAATTTTTCCCTCAAAAGGCCCCTGGGATGAAATTTAGGTCTTTTTCTAAATATGGAAAGGATGGGATAGCTGTAATACGTGCCAGCAATAAGGAAAGAGATTGCTTCATATAGGCAAGTTTTAAAAACCTCTTAGAAGCTGTTCATCAGCTCAAAACTGCCAGAGGAGTTTAGTGGAAAAGGAACAAGAGATACATGTATTCAGGGTCCCAAAACGAAGCACTTTACGTAACACACCCTGCATATGTTCACAAAGAAGGTGGCAAAGCAACCAATCAGAAGAATCCCTCTTCCTCCAGGTCTTCTCTGATGATGTCTGCAGCTCCTTTGTTTTCTCAGGTTACTGCCGCCAGCAGCTATTTTTGCACTTACCTCAGGGCAGCGCTTCAGCTGCTGGACATCTGTGCCAAACTGCTCCTTTCCTTTGCAGACTCTGCATCCCAGTGTCCTCTAGGAAAAGTGCAGGGAACGTCATCTTTCAGACCCTGCCCTCCAGCACCACAGGGAGAGGGGCCAATCTATTCTCCCTCCAGGATGTTTGTCCACCGATGCTGAGCCACTGTGAAGTCACTGATGGTGGAAGAAGGGAAGTGAGAAGAATTAGTTTTGTAAAGGAGGAGCAAAGCTACTAATGCAGGATATTTCTATGGAGGCTGCAGAGCTGACTAAATCTAGTGAGTCCTCTTCTGTAAGCAGGTCTTTTCCCAGACCATGGGTCACAGCACTCAAGAGGTTAACTAGATCCAAAAGGCAGCTTATATGTGTCTAAATTAATCAGAGCACTTCTAATATGCTTAGCTGCTGATAGCAAGTAAGGCAATTATCCTCTCCTTGCCGAGGGTGGACACCTATGGGAACAGGGGAGCTTCAAGGGCTGCACACCACTAGAACTTTGAGACCAACTTCTTTAGAGGAAACGAAAATACCTGAGGCACCACTGTGACGTGAGTATCATGGTTCAGAATGTGAAGGGAAAGGATGGGAACTCCCACCAGTACTTAGTAGAGAGACATGTACGTGGTCACCCAGATCAAAACTGTGGGTCAGCTTTTTCTCCAGATAGCAGCTAAAAAGATGGAACAAATAGCTTTTTCTTCTGGCCCCTTTGAGGCATTGTGACTGTGCTGGAGCTGGTGAAAATGCTGTTAATTATAAGGACAGTCTAGCAGCTGAAGCTAACTGCTGCTAGTCCAAAACCTCTTGAGGTGTTTGTCTGTGAGGGCCAATGAAGTAAAGGTAGAAGGGTGGTTCAGATCCAACTGACCACTGTGGGTCCTATTCCAAGCCAAGCCATTCCCACATTTTGATATGTTTGATGACAAAAGAGTTGGGGATCACAAAACTGAGGTGCAGGAACTGTTGTTCTCAGCTGTCTTGAACCTAAAGCCGGTGCCTACGTCCAATATCAATGATTATTTGTAGAAGTAGCAGTAGAGTTTTTTAATAAGAGAAATGCAGAGGCCTGTAATCAAACATTTGCATGTAACTTGGCCAAAGTCACTCTTTATTGTCTGTATCTAGACAGATACTGAAGCAGAAGCTTTAAGCACATTTTGTAGTCCCTGTTACACCAAGGAGGGGTCCTGTCAGGGCAGAACCTTCCCAGCATCTCCTGGGCCTGTCCTTTCCTAGCACGTACTGGTCACTTCTCCCACCCTACCCAGGTCCCAGGATCCCATTTTAGCCCCCACGGGGTCCTCAGTCCCTACCCTAGCAATGCAGCAACAGGGCCAGTCTCCAGTTCCCCACAGCCCTGGCTGGCCATGGCCCCTCTGCACTAGGAATGTGCCTGATGTCCAGGGCTGTGTCTGACCCCAGAGCCTCTGACCAGGCCTGATCCTGTCCTCTTCTTCAGACTGATATCCTGGTCTGGCCTGTGTGTGTACAGGAGTGAGCTGAGGTTTGTGACAAATTAAAAGTTAAAATGAGGAGAAAAATTCATTGCATTTTGAATAGACTTTATGTTTTGTGTTTTTTTTTTTTTTTCCTGTGAAATTAGATGCATCATCTCTGACCTGTTTTTCTGCTGACAGGAAATGGTTAGAGTTAACATGTCCAGCTAGGCCTCAGAAGGAGGAGGGTGGAAAACCCAGACCAGACAAAACCTGGAGGATCTAAGTAACTATATCTTTAAGAAATGTGATTAAGCGACTCTCAGTTCTCCCACCTCAAAAATGGGGATGAGCTTTGTGTATTTGAGGAAGGCATGGCAAAGTGACATGAATAAATGCAGTGCAGTTAGATGCTCATGTGGAAAAGTCATAAGGAATGGGAAGAAATGGAGCAAACAGTTCAGGAAGAATTATCCTCAGTATGTTTACAAAGGCTGAACACTGAAGCCCTGTAAGGTGCTCTTCCTAGGACTTGTAATGTCATCTACAGTGGCCTCTATACTTTGTCACCTAGTGCCAGGTTAAGTATCACAAAAGGGCATGCAATAAATGGGAAATTACCCTGATTTTGCAAAAATTGCTTTTTGTCTTGCATGTATTAAGTTTGGTTTAAATTACTATATATTTTTTTCAAGTTAGTAGGCACATGTTAGTGATTATAATAATCTATACGTTTCATGCTGGCTGGAAGTGCTCTAAAGAGGCTTTTGATCTAGCCCTGTAGTCTGAGCTGGCTCATGTTGGTGACACTGCCAAAAAATGTTCTTTGCTACTCTACCAGATATTTCTGTCCATACTGACAGAGCACGTAGAGACGAGCAACATGGAACACCACTGAGGTCATGTTGTTCTTGATGGTCACCTCTTCTAAGGTGAGGCAGCAAAGCTTGCTCTAATTTTGATAGCAAATGTATGAGGGAGGGAGAATCTCTCCCAGCAAGTGTCCTCCCTGTCTGCTCCTTTTTTGTGTCTGCATTGCAGGGAAATGTGTACTACTTCCATGTAGCTTAAGTGAGCTAGATCATAACTAGAGCAAGAACCCCTGGTTCATAACTTCAGGCTTTTTGTGCTGCTAATCACACAAGAAATGGCAGTATTCATGGGAGGAAGGTGAACCATGGTCCTTGTGTATTCATTACTGAATGAGGTAACACTGTGTTCCACTTTCTTTGTATGCATTGATTTTTCTCTGATATTTCTGCATCCTCCCCCTAATACACATGGTGTGATTATGAGGTGGTAATGAGTATATTGTCTTCTTAACAGCAAGGGAAGGGAATAATGAAGTAAACATGGAAGTGGAAAATCGTTAAGTAGAACTTAAAATAATTACAAAACCCAGCTTTGAACTGCAAAATGGCCATTTAACATTTGATGGAGATCGTTAGCCTCAAACGTGGAGTAAGACAAGGACTACTACAATGCACCGCAGTGTTGCTCTGGCACATACTGAGAGGCTTTTCCTCTGGAGATGGTTAGTGTTACAGTTGTCACTGCTATACAGGGTTTAATCATAGATCTTATTCCATCTGATTATGCGTGTGTAAGGGAAACAGTCTTGAGAATATCCAATTATTAATTGGAGGAAAATGTGCTGCATGATTACTCTTGCAAAATAGGAGTTGCAGAGATTGGGCGAAATAGTTTTATTGTGAGTTAGAAAAGTTTCAGTATTGGCATTAGTAATGTGAAAAGAGTGAGTATAGAAAGATTCAGTTTACAGACAGGGCCACAAGTTTAGTTTTTGAAGGACATCAGAGCTTTTACCTGACCTAGATGAGTCAGAGCAGACATACAGTCATTCACCAAATTTGAGGAAATTTTAGGAGACAATAATTTCAATACTCAGTTCTTTATGCCCCCTGTTATGACTTGAAGTAAATGTGTTACAGTCAAGTTCTCTTGCCTTTATGAAATTCCCAATTAACACTGCTCTATAAGCTCTCCTGCTTCCTGTGAAACTTTGAAAGCCCAGATCCAGATTTGCTGAATTTGATACCTCATTTGCCCTCACTGTGTCAAGAATAACTCCTCAGCTAGGAGACCTCAGCAATGAAGAACAGTTAGAAAGAAATCATAAGTGAGAGAAAAATGTATGTTTATTTTTCTAGAGTCCTTTTACCATAAATATGCGAGAAAGTGTCAAACTGCCCATATGAAGTTTTAAAGAGTGAGACTCAGTGAATTAATTGAAGATGAAGAGTCACCCAAAATCTTCAAGAGGTTCATTTGCCTTCCCTGTAGTGGAATGAGAGAGAGGAATAAGATGATATTTTCCAGTCACAGATCTTTCACTTCATTGAAATACTGAAGCTGATCATCTGGTCAACATCATACATAAACTGTGCAAGTGCAGTTCGTAGACATCGAGTAAAAATGCAGTAGCAAGATGATGGTGCTAAACTCGCTTATGGCCATTAAACTTCAAGGTAAATAAATTACGAACTGCTGCCAGAGGCACAAAATGTATATAGACTTTTAGCTGACAAGGAAGTGTGCATGCTGATATAGTTGCCACATTGCAGATAAAAAGCTTTGCATCACTTTGTGCTGCAGCCAAAGGTTTTATGTACAGAAACTGCTGTGAGTTGACCTGTAACCTGGCGAAAGAGTAGCGAGCAAAAATTATGATTTTTCTTCCTAGCTTGGCATCAAAATAGGAAAATAGTACTTTTACATCTCTTGAAGACTCAATCTGCCAGTTTTTCTCCATCTTAACAGAATCATACTCACAGATTTTACACAAATAGCACTATCTGCCTTATTTAAAGCGTGGTCTATTTCTGTATGTTAGAGACTTACACGAAGGTCAGTGAATCGGTGCAAACCTTTCGTTTTTCTTATTTGTGTCCCGATTTATCACATTAAAATCAAAAAGCCTTTTACTATGTGAAGGACAGCAAAGGGCTGCAGAGAAAGTAACCCATTCTGAGGTAAATAAAGTATGTGCTGTCTATTATTTCACCCATAGCCTCCGGAAACTTTAACTTTGGAAGTACCGGGGGTGGGGGAAACATCCCTAATCGAGTGTTTCGCAGCAGCCAGTGGTATAAACTACGGTGAGAGAAGCAGAGGCACGGCTCGGGGCAGTTTGTGCTACCTCACTCTCTTTGAAAGCATTTTATTTTAAAGAATGAGATTCTAACTATTCTCTTTCTTCTCTGACTCCGAAAAGACCCCCTAAAGATTAACACTGAATGTTCTGCCTCACGTTAACTTTAACTTTTTTTTTTAATTTACAACGGAAAACAAAACTTTCCCTCTCTGGACGCCAATTCGGTTCCAGAACTCGTGATTTATGGCCTCCTCCATACCCAAACGCCACTCTTTTCGCGACAAAACACTGGTAGTCGAAAACAGACCCTTCCACTGCCCCCGCGTGCCCAAAGGGGGCAAGTTCATTGCAGATAAAGTATTAAAAAAACATTTTGTCTTGCCCGAAGAAACACAACCCGGAGCGCAGAAAGCGGGGAGGTGACGGGGCGGGGCGGCCAAGAGGCACCAATCAGTGCGCTCCGCAGTGCTATAAATGGGGGCGCCGCGGCGCCCGTCTTTTTTGCGACTTTCGCTTCCGTCATGTTTGAGGCTGTACCTGTTGCCGCGCTTGCCGCTGCCCCGGCACCCGCCGGCAAAGCTGCCGCCAAGAAGCCGAAGAAGGCGGCGGGCGGCTCCAAAGCCCGGAAGCCCGCGGGCCCCAGCGTCACCGAGCTGATCAC